>JAJKFI010000090.1:1579954-1633187 GCA_029204185.1 Lerista edwardsae
CATTCTGAGGTAAATTTCTGAGGTAAAATTCTGAGGTAAATATGAGGTAAATAAAGCATAGTTTGGCCAGCCCAAGGGACACCGTCAAGTGTGCTTGGACCACTCTCGAAGGCAGAGAGGCCAACACTCAGACATGCGCCATCCTCCCTGACTCCGAGAGTGGTCCAAACGCGCTTTACGATGGCCCTGGTGCTGGCCAAACTTTGCTGGCCTAACTGTGCCACCTTACTCCAGGTTAGGATTGTGCCCTGAGAGAGGCAGCTCTCTGCTTTCAAGGAGCTTACAATTGGAGATTGACAGTGGGGAATAGCTCAGGAGGAGGAGGAGAGGGAGAGGCGCGAGTCGGGAGCAAAGATTGTGGGTGCGCATTGTGGAAGCTTCCTTGCAGCTGGGAGTGTGTGTCCGGGGGGGGCGGAGTTTGCACCAAAGGAAAAGTGGGCTTTGAGGAGAGATGCGCAGGGAAGGGAGAAAAGCGGCACAATTGCCGCACTCCTGACTAAGCACTGAATTCTTGAATGTGGCGTCGTCTCCTTTCTCCGCCAATTGAGCGCTTCCTGCAAGCAGGCGCACAAAACATTCAATAAGTGCTACACAAACATCCTTGATTCCCACCGACACCTGTTTTGGGGATTTGCTGATGCTGCAGTGTGCTGTTTGCCATCCTCCCCCCCCTCCCGGCGCAGGCCCTCCCAATAAGCCACGTCTTTTCCCTCCCCTTGTTTAGATCATTGCCTTTGACGAGCTGCGCATGGACTTCAAGAATCCCATTGACCAGGGCAATCCGGCTCGGGCAGTAAGTCTATACGTGTCATGTCAGAGGTGTGTCTGTGTCCATTTGTCCTGTCTCTTCCCTTCCCATCCCTCTGGCCCGCTCCTCCATTACAGTCTTGTTTTGTTGGAATTTATCTTGCTAAGTTGCCTTCACTGACCGGCAGGCATAAGAAGAGCCCCGATGCTGGATCAGGCCAAAGGCCCATCTAGTCCAGCTTCCTGCATCTCACAGTGGCCCACCAAGTGCCTCAGGGAGCACACGAGACAACAAGATGCCTGCATCCTGTTGCCACTCCCTTGTATCTGGCATTCTGAGGTAAATTCTGAGGTAAACATACTGATGGCTAGTCAAGATTCTCCACAGCATTTCTCTTGGACAGCCGCTAGAACCAGATGCTCCTCTTCTACCCTAAGAACATCAGAAGAGCCCTGCTGGATCAGGCCAAAGGCCCACCTAGTCCAGCTTCCTGCATCTCACAGCGGCCCACCAGTTGCCTCAGGGAGCACACGAGATAACAAGATGTATCCAACCAATGTACATTTGCATAGCAATAATATTTTGTGCTTCAAAGAAAAATCGTTGTTTGGTGGTTTTAGGGATGCATGCCTGTCACAGTATAAGTAGATGCCATCTTAGAAGAGGTATTCTCTCTTGTTTGAGAGTGATGGTGAGGGAATGGTGGCTCCTTGACCAGAATTGGAAGAGGCATTCCCTCCTGTGTGAGAATGATGGTGAGGGACTGGTGGTTCTTGACCAAAATTAGAAGAGGTATTCCCTCCTGTGTGAGAATGACGGTGAGGGATTGGTGGTTCCTGACCAAAATTAGAAGAGGCATTCCCTCCTGTGCGTTGGTGAGGGAATGGTGGTTCTTGACCAGAATTAGAAGAGGCGTTCCCTCCTGTGCAAATGTGAGGTGTGGGAGAGGAGGTTCTTAAACAGGATTTGAAAAGAAAACCCCTCCTATGACTGAATGAAGGGGAGTACTTCTTAGGTGGACTTAGAAGAGGTACTCTCTTCTGGGCATAAAGGGCATAAAGGAGGGGAGGCATTTTTAATTCTTAAGATAATTTATGGCATTACTGCAGCAGGCAGTAGAGAAGAGGCATTCCTCCATTGTAAGAGTGAAAGGGGAATGCCTCTTCTAAGGTCGTCCCTGCCATTGGCAGTTTTTTATGAGTCCTTATTTTACAGAAAATAATTAACATTTTTAAAAAAAAGAAATGCATTGCCCGATTATGTGGCTTTTAAATGGAATAAGCCACGAGATTAATTGATCAAAAGCCATCTCTCTGCTTGAAAGGGTTGGTTCTAAAATTCAGCGGCAAGTGGAATTAAAAAGAGGGTTAGATGGTGGAAATGAATTGGGGGGGGGATGAGAATTGCCCAGCGTTCTTGTGTTTTGTGCACGTGAAAAGGAAGCGTTGATGAAAAATCAAGAGATCGTTACTGTCCCCGCAGGACATTGGCGCGGAATTGGGCATCCCCTGGCTGCCGTTTTTAGGGTGAAGGAGTGGAGCAGAGATTTGAGGAGGAAGAGGAGGAGGAGGAGGATTGGGGTGGAGGGGAAAGAGTTGATTTTTTTTTTTAAAGCCAGCGGATTGTTGCAGTGCAATTGGAGGATAAAAGCGGGCTTTCATCAGCTGCCGAAAGAGCACAAAGAAATGGCAGGAGTCGGGAACATTGAGCCGCAGGCTTCCTTTGAAATCCCGCCCTGAAAGTGTCGCTCAACACCCTCCCCACAGCAGCAGGGGGAAGCCTCTGCCCCCTTCCCCAGCGCAGCAGTGCCGCCTCCCCCGCTCTGCCAGAAGGACTGCCGCAGACCGACCCGCGGGCTCTCCAAAAAGCGGCGCGTTCGGAGCGCATCGGCCCGGGTTGGGCCAAAGCATCTGGCTCCTTTTGTCGGTCTTTTTTCCCCCCACATAGCATTGATGTCGAGGTCATCGTAACCTTGAAATAACCAGAGCGTGCAGAGCGCCAGAGAGGCAGTTGATACATAGCATGCAATCCAGGAGTGGAGTGTCGGGAGAGTTCGAGCAAACCCAATGAAAACGTGCCTTTACCTGGCCTGTCGTTGGTCTGCGGAACTCCTTGCCACAAGATGTGTGGGGGTCGGCGTCTGGCCCGGATGCCTTTCAAAGGGCAGATTGAGGGAGGAGAAGTCTGTCATGGGTTACAAGCGATGATGGGGTCTGTGCAGTCTGAGATTAGCCGGTTGCTCATCACGAGGACTGGGTAGGATTTTTTTTTTCTGTTATCCGAATTGGCCATGGAGGGCAGGTTTTTTTTTGTCTGCCTACCCCAGACTGGCAAGGGAGGGATGGGTGTTCAGTAGGTTTCATGACTTAAAAACTGGACACTTGTGCTTAAACCCCAACCTCATTCTGGTGTCTTCCTTGGGGGTGGTGCCGGGGTAATAGGCTACCTAAGAATGCCAGGTGCAAGGGAGTGGCAACAGGATGCAGGCATCTTGTGGTCTCATGTGCTCCCTGAGGCATCTGGTGGGCCACTGGGAGATTCAGGAAGCTGGACTAGATGGGCCTTTGGCCTGAACCAGTGGGGCTCTTAGGATAGCAAATTCTGTTTTAGTTACCTCAGAATTTTACCTCAGAAATTGACCTCAGAATGCCAGATACAAGGGAGTGGCCACAGGATGCAGGCATCTTGTTGTCTCATGTGCTCCCGAGGCATCTGGTGGGCCACTGTGAGATACAGGAAGCTGGACTAGATGGGCCTTTGGCCTGATCCAGCAGGGCATTTCTTACGTTATTTTAAAAAAACAAAATACCTCATAGGGTAAAACTAAAAACATGAAAGAAGTTTGCAAATTGCATTTAGCATGTAGTGGTACAAATGGGAAAGTCTTCCCTGGCACCAAAAGGGAAAGCGGGGGAGGTGCCTGGCGATGTTCTTGTGGGAGGGAGTTTCACAAACTCGGGGCCACCACTGGGCTGGCCCTGTTTCCAGGCACCACCTGCCTCAACAGGTGGGGATGAACAAACAGGCAACCCAGACCAGCCCCTTGGAGTTATGCTCTTTAAACCCCCGACGGTGCAACCGTCCGAGCATTATGCTCCTATGCGCAGTTCCACGTGTTTGAAATTAGGCTGGTTTTGTTTTAAAAGAGCCAGACCTTTTTATCCTCATCCATCTGTAGCTGACTCTGGTCGATCAGTTGAAATGAGCCACTACCTTCAGGCCAGGCAAGGCTTGGAGAGCTTGGGGGATCTGCAGACCGTTCTGCCCTTAATTCGGGGGGTACCCCTGTGATCCGCTGTGGGCACGGCGCCGTGGTTTGCTCAGAGAATCTCAGACTGGCAGAGTTGAAGGTGGAAAGGTGAGGGGACATCGCCCCTTTGCAAGGGTAACAAAGGACAATGGGGGGGTTTAAAGGAAGTAGGTTCAGTGATGTCATGCAGGGGGAACACGGGGGAACTCAGTTCCACTAGTTAAAATTAGGGCTGACTCCGCCCACTTCACTCTCCCTCCTCCCCCCTCCCAATTCCTCTGCAAAGAGCTTGGTTGGCCGGCACTCAGAGGGTTAAAGGGAGCGACTCCGGTTTCCTAGGGGGGCGAAGGCAGTGATGTCATTCAGGGGGAACGGACCAGAACGGGCGTTCCGGATCCTAACGGGCTCCGTGGCTGGTTCCGGGTTCCCGACAAGTGCCAATCAAAAGTGAGTTCCTGTTCCTAAATCATTTGAATGACACCACTGAGTAGGTTATATTCTGGGATGCCCCCGATACTCGGGAACACTGGAGAGCTACGGCTGACGCCGTGCAGAGCAGGTGGTGAGGTTGCCCCCCCTCCTGTCCCGCAAGTATAAATAGTTTGACCTCAATTCCTCTCTGCGCATCAGTTTCAGAAGTCCCAGTAACTCTGCAATAATGCACTGTTTAGTCTGTGGGCGTGGGAGGAACCAGCAGCAGAGATCCACTCTGGGAGACAGTGCCCCCCCCCGAAAGTGGCGCATTAGCCAGAGGTTAAGCAAAGCCAAGTGGCTTCTTGTAGACTCTGGTTTTTGTGAACCTCCCAGGTCAGGCTTCAAATTTATTCACCCTTTTGCTGTCTTGGATATTGCTCTTTGTCGTTCCAGGGGGATCTTTCCCTCCCTTCTGCCCCGAGGTGGCTTGCAAAGTGGAATAAACCGGCAAAAATAAAACAATTTGCAGCAATAAACGTTCAGAGTAGCAGAACTGCAGCATCGGGCTAAGAAAGCAATATCTGCAAACGATTTTATTTATAATTTTTGGCACAGAAATCTGTGTGTGTGTGTGGGGGGGGGAGCCAAACTTTCCTCCTACACCCCCCTTCGCTTAAGAGTTTTCCCGTTGTTAATTTCATGGTTGTGGTGGCACCCACAGTGGTACACCTTTGGGCAGCCCGCAGCCATTTTTTTCCCATAATCCCCTGGGAAGGGTGCTAGAAGGGGCAACCTCTGAGGACAAAAGTGGTGGTCATATTTGGGTCTTCGTTTAGTCAGTCCCTTGAAATGACTGAAAGAGCTTTGTTGGCATCGCCAGCCAAAAGGTGATTGTGCCAAGGGAGTCTGGGTGTGTGTGTCACAACCGAGAGGGCTATTTCTTGCGTTCACCCATTTCTGAAGGTAGGAGACAACGGGAAAATGCCTCAGAAGGAGCTTGTGGGTAGTTGTATGTGTGTGTGTGGGGGGGGGGGATGAAACAGACTTTTGGATATCCTGGCCAGAGTTCTTTTAGGTTTCAAAAGTGAATCTTCAATCACTTTCCTTTGATCAAAGAAAAGTGTGTCTTTGATCTGTGGAACTCCTTGCCACAGGATGTGAGGATGAAGGCCTACGTACCTTGAAAAGGGGACTGGACAGACTGGTGGAGGAAAATTCCATCACAGGTTACAAGCTGTAATGGGTGTGTGCCACCTTCTAGTTATAGAAGTAGGCTGCCTCAGAATGCCAGCTGCAAGGGAATGCCAACAGGATGCAGGCATCTTGTGGTCTCATGTGCTCCCTGAGGCACCTGGTGGGCCGCTATGAGATGCAGGAAGCTGGACTAGACGGGCCTTTGGCCTGCTCCAGTGGGGCTCTTCTGAATTTCTGTTCCTGCGGGCTTCAAAATAATGTGGTAGCTAATGAAATTGACGTGAGAAGCCCACCAACTCAGGCACGAAGAAGGTTTTGATCTTGGAGCCTGTGTCTAACGCAAACCATGGAAGGTGGGATGCAACAGAGATCAAGCAGAGACATGACAGGCACCATTTTCCAATAGCAAAGTGAATAAGAAAGGAGAAAAAAAAGCCTATTTATAACCTTGACCTGAGCAAAACCACACAGCATCCCATCCGCCCCTTTTTAAAAATATGGCTGCTCTAGGTGCTTTGCAACCCACCTGAAATTGGCTTGCGACCCACTGATGGGCCCCGATCCACAGTTTGGGAACCACTGCTCTAGGAGGATTTCCTGCTACCAGCAGGGGGCTGGACTAGATGACCTTGTGAGTCTCTTCCAACTCTAGGCGTGTATGATTCAGTAAGGAAGGTAGCACATCTCCCCTTCCCCTGACACAGAGGGCACAGTCCTAACCTGGAGTTAGGCCGGCATAGTTAGGCCAGCACAAGAGATACTGTATATTATGGACCAGTCTCGGAGGCAGAGAGGCCAACACACAGACGTGCGCCATCCTCCCTGACTCCAAGAGTGGTCCAAACACCACTCCCTTGTATCTGGCATTCTGAGGTAAATGTCTGAGGTAAATATGAGGTAAATAAAGCAAAGTCTGGCCAGCACAAGGGACACCGACAAGTATGTTTGGACCACTCTCAGAGTAAGAGAGGCCAGAACACAGACGTGCGCCATCCTCCCTGACTCCGAGAGGGGTCCAAACGCCACTCATTTGTATCTGGCATTCTGAGGTAAATGTCTGAGGTAAATATGAGGTAAATAAAGCAAAGTTTGGCCAGCACAAAGGACACCATAAAGTATGTCTGGACCACTCTCAGAGTCAGAGAGGCCAGCACACAGACGTGCACCATCATCCCTGACTCCGAGAGTGGTCCAAACACACTTTATGGTGGCCCTTGTGCTGGCCAAACTTTGCCAGCCTCCCTGTGCCGGCCGAACTCCAGGTTAGAATTGCGCCCTGAGTCGGAACCGTTCGCTCTGGCCAAAGGCTTCCACCTTGATGCAGACTTTCTACAGCAATACAACCGCGGCGGTGAACGCCGTTGAAAGCCGGGTATTCCCCCCGGGCTGGAGAAACGGAAAGGCACTTGTCACGTCGTGCGGGACGGAGTGTTAGCCAAAACCGCGACCTTGCGGATGGCCCAGGTCAGGCTTGGAGGGTCATCGGCCGGGGCTTACAAAATAATTACCGCCAATTAGTTAAAAATACAATTTTGGGATTAAGGGCTGTGAACCAGATAAAAGGAGCGCCCGGGATGAATACCATTTGAGCAGTTCATTATCCCCGCTGGCAGGCAGATGTATTCCCCACGCGCTTGGCGGATTACACGCTGCCTTGTGCTTCCGACGGCAGCCTGGCGTGGCTTTTCCGCTCGGCCGGCTTCCGATGGGGGCTGGCGTCTTGCTGGGGCAAATTTGAGGGTTGGGAGCCCTCGTCAGTTTCCTGTCTAGCGCTTCACGGTTTTTGAGCAGAGGAAGGGGGCAAAGAAATGCCTCCTGATCTTCTGTCTTGTTTTCTTATATCAGTGGGAGGGGGATACTGGTTCACTGCACTGCAGCCCAGTGGTTAGAGCGTCTGCTTTGCATGCAGAAGCATCATCAGAACATAAGAGCCCCGCTGGATCAGGCCAAAGGCCCATCTAGTCCAGCTTCCGGCATCTCGCAGCGGCCCACCAGACGCCTCAGGGAGCAATGAGACCACAAGATGCCTGCATCCTGTTGCCACATTTACCTCATACTTACCTCAGAAATTTACCTCAGAATTCCAGATTCATTCTGAGGTAAATTTCTGGGGTAAACATGTGGTAAATAAAACAGAATTTGGTATCCTAAGAACATCAGAAGAGCCTTTCTGGATCAGGCCAAAGGCCCATCTAGTCCAGCTTCCTGCATCTCGCAGCGGCCCACCAGATGCCTCAGGGAACACACAAGACACGTACCTCTTGTTGCCACTGTCCTGCATCCGGCATTCCGAGGTAGCCCACCTCTAAAGTAAGGAGGTTGCGCTACCCATCGTGGCCTGTAGCCTGCGATGGGCTTTTCCTCCAGAAATCTGTCCAGTCCCCTTTTAAAAGCATCTAGGCTCACTAAGCTATATATAAAAGCAGCTGAATCGTTCTCTGCCCCAAAGAGCTTACAGAATTGCCAGATGCAAGGGCCAACAAGGAGGGGAGGGAGTTCATATATACAGGCAGATGCTTGCATAGAAAATGGAGCCTGAAAGGGAGAGAACCTGCCTTTGCCGTGGGGTGTGAGGGCCCCCCCCCATTTAAATTTTTTATCCCTAGTGCTTAAAATCCATTTGCACATTTTTTCCTCCACCATCAACCAAATGGAAAACCACTTTTTTTTTTTTTTTGGTGGAAACTCTCTTTTTCTGCCCACATTGGAATCCCTACAGAAGTATTTAAGGCTGCTTGATTATGTACATCTCCTTCTCTTTTTCTCCCCTCCCCTCCCTGTTCCTTCCCCATAGCAGTGTGACTCCTGTGGTTGTGTTTTTTTCTTCTCTTCATGCAGAGAGAGAGGTTGAAAAACATCGAGCGCATTTGCTGCCTCTTGAGAAAGGTGAGTGCGCCTGTCTCTTTAACCGTCATTGAATCTTCTTCTCTCGGTACCCCATTTTAGGTCTGTGACTTGCCTTTGGAGAGTCCTCAGGCTTACTTCCATGTGCCCCCCCCTTAATGGAAGGTGTCACACTGTCTAAACACACTTAAAAGAAAGCCCAGTTATTCCTTCCGCTTTACTGCCCAGATCAACAATGCGCTCCTCTGCATGCATACTCAGAAGTAAACCCCATGCAGTCCAATGTAACTTCCTTCCCAGCTGTGCTGTATTATTTGTCCTGTTCCTTTTTCCCCACCACGAATGCTTGATCTGCTTTTTGGGATGAAAACGCTATGCCGTTTTCCCCCTCACCTACGGCAAATCAAGATCGCCACAAGCCAGAATCATAAAATACAGGTGAGACACAGCCGGTGGTGGAATTGAAAACCAGCAGGCCCAAAGCATCAGCAATGACTTGCCTCGCTCTTCCTGGGCACGTCAAGTGCGTTTTTCCGTCGATGCTGGCCTTGCAATAATCGATGCCTCTTAAGGCAAGCAAAATTTGTATTGGCCCCATTTCACAGGTGGGGAAGACTGAGGCTAAGAAGGAAAGAGTTAAGGCCGCCTGTGCCGAAGTAGAAATTGAACCATGAAAAGTGTCTCTAAGCTGTGACCCTACACCAGCTCCCTGGCACACATTGGAACGTGATTTAAAGAGAAGAGGGGCTTTGCGAAACACAACCCGCCATTTCAGTTGAAAATAAATAAATATAAAACGGTGCCAGGAGTTCTCTAACTGCGGGGCTTTAATTTTCCACCTTTTCCATTCTGTAGCCCACTGACAAGGCACATTATAATGTCTGTGTGTGTTGGGGGGGGGTTCACATCCCCTGATGGTCCTGCTAATAAATTTGACCCTCCCGCAAACTTCCGTGGCATGCCTGTAGCCAATTCACGTGTGCCGTGGCTCTCTGGTTGAAAAACGCTGCTTTTAATCTAGCTCGGCGATTCCAAAATTGGGCAAGATCCCATTTTTGGTGGTTTGTGAAACAGACAGGCCAGATTAGGCTCTTGTGTGTCAAGGGTTAAACAAGCTGCTGTTTTTTAGGGGTGTGTGTGTGCGGTAGCACTGCTTGTAGAGTTGCACCCCTTGGCATTTGGAAATCAGGCTGGCGTGTTTACGGCATCTAAAACGTTTGAGGATCACTGACCGAGCTGGGTCCTAGGGCATAAAGGCCTTTTGTGCACGTTTGGGTTCGATTTAGCAAAGCAGGGTAATCATCTGGTGGTTGGAACATCAGAGCTAGATGGTGGGGTGGGGTGGAGACCTGGTTTAAATCCCCTGCCAGGCATGAAGCTCAGTGATGGTAAAGGTAAAGCTTTCCCCACGACCGAATGGTCTAGTCGTGACCGACTGTAGGGGGCGGTGCTCATCTTCGTTTCAAAGCCTGTAGAGCCAGTGTTTTGTCCGAGGACAAGCTTCTGTGCTCATGTGGCCAGCATGACTCTACGCCGTAGCACACGGAACACCGTGACCTTCCCACCGAAGTGGTCCCTATTTATCTACTCGCATTTAGGTGCTTTCGAACTGCTAGGTTGGCAGGAGCTGGGACAAGCCACGGGAGCTCACTCCGTCGCGCAGTCTTGAACTCCCAACCTTCCGGTCGGAAAGCCCAGCAGCAGCGGTTTAACCCGCTGCGCCACCACGTCCATCAGTGATGGACCGCCAACTTAATTGCTATCTCCCGTTCCAAAACGTGATTTTAGCTAGTCTGCTGCCACCCTGAGCACCTCAGAGGAACGGGATGTCAAATTGCCACGTGTAAACAAGGCTCTTGAAGTCTAAAACATGTAGATCAGTAGTTCTCAAACCTTTTAACATCAAGACCCACTTTTTAGAATGACAATCTGCTCAGGGCCCACCGGAAGTGATGTCGTGGCCAGAAGTGCCGTCATTGTGACGCCAGAGCCGGCTGCTTTCCTGAGGACGCAGCAATAAGTTGGGTAATTTCTCAGCCATTCTCCAATAGCAAAATAAATCAGAAAGGAAAAAAGCCTCTTTACAACCTTGACACAAGCAAAACAACCGCACAACTCTCTCTTTTCCCAGCACCCCATCTTCCCATATTTTCAAGATGGCTGCTCTAGGTGGTTCACGACCCGCCTGAAATTGGCCGGTGACCCACTGGGGGGTCGTAACCCACAGCTTGGGAACCACTGGTGTAGATAATCCACCCACCACCCCACTCCTCAGACATGGAACTGTTCCCTGTGTCCCAGCAAAACCATTGACGGGGGTGATTTTTCTTTCCTTGCAGCTTGTGGTTCCGGAATATTCCATCCACGGCCTCTTCTGCCTGATGTTCCTCTGCGCCGCCGAGTGGGTGACTCTGGGGCTCAACATCCCATTGCTGTTCTACCACTTGTGGAGGTGAGCTTGGAAACTGACCCCTCCCTTACCTGTCCCGTTGTCCCGGAGCTCCAATACAGTGGCCTCACTCCTGGTTTGAAACTGGTGTGAAACCAGTTGACAAGATGAGAACAGCCAGATCGATTTTGCGTGAAGCATTTTCTTTTTAAGCATTTCGAGAGTGGGTTTTGTGGCAAAACCCCAGATTTGAGTGTGGAATTCAGCCCAAGCCCCTTGACGCTGTAGATCAGTGATGGGGAACCTATGACACGTATATCAAAGGTAACATAGGGATGTTCTTTTCCTTCTCTCAAAACACCAGAACCAGGTGGCATCTGCTAAAACTGAGGGTTGGGAGAGTTAAAACAGATAAAAGGAAGCACTTTTTTACCCAGCGGGTAGTTAATCTGTGGAACTCCTTGCCACAGGAGGTGGTGATGGCATCTGGTCTGGATGCCTTCAAGAGGGGATTGGACGGATTTCTGGAGGAAAGGTCCATTGTGGGCTACAGACAATGATGGATTGTGCAACCTCCTTACATTAGTAGTAGGCTACTTCAGAGTACTGGGTGCAAAGGAGTAGCAACAGGATGCAGGCATCTTGTTGTCTCATGCCTCCCTGGGGCACCTGGTGGGCCGCTGTGAGATACAGGAAGCTGGACTAGATGGGCCTTTGGCCTGATCCAGCAGGGCTCTTCTTATGTTCTTATGACATGCCATGACGTTTTGAGCAACACACCAGCATTCGACAACACCCAACAACAACTGAGGGGTTTTTTTTTGTAATGATTTGATGTTCTTGATATAATGCATAGCCCCACACGTGACCAGACTGTGTGTGTGTGTGTGTGGTTTTTTTTTTACTAAATCAATATGTAAATAATTGTTTCTCTTTTGTTGGGGAGGGGAGTGTCACACCAGCAGAGTCCAGTTAGGCATTTTTGACGCGGCAAATCCAAAAGGTTCGCCATCACTGATCACTGATCGAAACGAAAGGTGATTCTTTTGGAAAACAAAAATGGTTTTGAGGTGAGGTGTGATCCATTTGCAAAACATAAAATAAGAACGGAATTGATCATTAGCTTTTCCTGTGCTGGGACTGGCCAGGTGGGATTGTGGAGACTGAGTCTTGGAAGGTCTCTCCCGGTTTGAAGTTGCAGTCTGGGGGCGCAATCCTAATCTGGAGTGAGGCCGGCACAGTTAGGCCAGCAAGGTTTGGCCAGCACAACGGACGCCGCAAAGTCTGGACCAAACTCTGAGTCAGAGAGGCCAGCACACAGACACACAGCATACCTCTTCTGAGAATGCCTCTTCGAGGCCAGCATACCTCTTCTGAGAATGCCTCTTCTGCCCTCCCACTGTTTTGTAAGCACTTGTCTTCCAAATAAACCCACATTACCATGTTGATTATCAACACTTCGTATTTTTTGTGTCGCTTGGAATGCTTTTCGTTGGTTAAGTTAATTTGTACCTCGTCCTTCCTCCAAGGACCCCAGGACAGAATTTGTCCTTAATTCATCCTTTTCCCCCCATTGTATCTTCACAACCCATTTTATCTTACCTTTTTACCCAGCAGGTCATTAATCTGTGGAACTCCTTGCCACAGGAGGCGGTGAAGGCATCTGGCCTAGATGCCTTTAAGAGGGGATTGGACGGATTTCTGGAGGAAAAGTCCATCGTGGGCTATAGGCCATGATGGGTGCTGCAACCTCCTTACGTTAGTAGTAGGCTGCTTCAGAATGCCAGGTGCAAGGGAGTGGCCACAGGATGCAGTTATCTTGGGTGTTCTCTGAGGCGTCTGGTGGGCTGCTGTGAGATATAGGAAGCTGGACTAGATGGGCCTTTGGCCTGATCCTGCAGGGCTCTTCTTATATTCTTATGAGCAATATTGGTCCAAGTTTACCTCATATTTACCTCAGCAATTTACCTGAGGAATTTACCTCAGAACGCCAGATACAAAGGAGTGGCCACAGGATGCAGGGATCTTGTGGTCTTGTGTGCTCCCTGAGGCATCTGGTGGGCCGCTGTGAGATGCAGGAAGCTGGACTAGATGGGCCTTTGGCCTGATCCATCGGGAGCTCTTCTTATTTACCCTCTGAAGTAGGATCAGGCCAAGAGTGAAAGTGTTCCAAGCCCACCGGGTTAACTTTCATGCTGGAGTGGAGATTTGCCTTTCCCTGATCTGGGTTCAAACCTTGCACCCTGCTGGCTCTGCAGACACTACATTCCTCCTTTTGATTGCAGGCATTAGCTGAAAGTGTAGGGAGGCTGAACTGTCTCTGGAGGTTCCATGGGCTCCGTCCTGGGATACACCCCCCCCAGCTCCCTTTCCCAGAAGTCCTCACCCAGCTGTCTTCTCCCCCCTCCAGGTACTTTCACCGCCCGGCAGATGGCTCAGAAGTGATGTATGATGCCGTCTCCATCATGAATGCGGACATCTTAAACTACTGCCAGAAGGAGTCATGGTGCAAACTGGCCTTTTACCTGTTGTCCTTCTTCTATTACCTGTACAGGTAAGCTCTGCCAGCCCTGTTCTGTGGCCTAGTAATTGGCAGGCTCAATTAACAATCATATATGTCGTGTCGTGTCCATAACATGCTAAGAACTCCCCGATGGGTGTAACCTAGAGAAAACCAAACTCCACCTTTCAGTGGACTGTTTGTTCTCATGGGGACTGTGTACTTGCTGCGAACGTTTTGTTGTTGTTGTTGCTGCTGTTTTTGCAAGGGGAGAATGTGCCATCTGCACAGGGAGTGCTCTTCATGTATCAGAGGCATTCCCTCTTGTACAGTGGGGAATGCCTCTTCTGAGATGACACTTGCCACATCTTAAACTCCTGCCAGAAGTTTAAGATGTGCAATGGAGGAATGGCGTCCCATGTACGCGCGACACTCCACTCCTAGGAAAACTGCACATCTCCTATTATGAAACCACCAAGTTTATACAGGTTGGTTCTCAGTATCTGCCGGAGATTTGACCGCGGATACTAAGTTCGGCGGATAATTGAATCCGCAAGTCAGGGCCGTCAGAGGACCTCTGAATGTGTCCGGAAGTGTGTTTCTGGTTGCGCCTGGAGGTGCTGGAGGCATGGGAAGGCTGGGCACAGCCTCCTGGCCTCTTGTGACCGGATGATTCCTGACCTGCGTTGGGTCGACTCTGCGGGCCCCGAACCTATGGATAAGGAGAGCCAACCTGTATATTGCCAGCTCTGCTGAATTATTAAAAAAACAACACGCACACACATGAGGGCATGGAAACAGCAGCTTAAAACTGAGCTGATTCAGGGCCCAAAATTTCCCTCTTTAATTGCTGCAAGCAAATTCTGGTGACATGCAACTCTTTCTGAGCCGCTGGCTGCTGGTGATGGCTTCTCTCTTTTTCTTTGTTTCCCCCTTTCCCCAACCTCTGCCTTCCAGTATGGTTTATACGTTGGTCAGTTTCTAGCAGAGCCGACTGCGGGGGGGGCTCTCTGAGTCAGTCCCAGTGCCTCCTCCAGGACCCGACCGCCCTCCCTGGACTATGAAGTTTTGACGTGCTCAGACTGGTGGGGGAGACCCACGACCGGCCCCCCCGGCCCTCCGTCTCTGAAGCCAACAACGCTGGAAACGTTCTAGGCTGCCTTGGGTGTTGATGCTGCCTGGCCCCATATCAGGCGGGGGCAGTTGTCTCTCTCTCTCTCTCTCAGTCTCACACACACACACGCACCCCTCCCCTGTTCCAGACGCAGGAGCCACTCCTCCCAACCCAACCCCAGTTCTGGATTTCGGAGAAGACCCTTCCACGTGGCCTGCCGTCTTGTCAGCGGACGTCCTTGGTTCCGTCTCTTCGCAAGAAAAACTTCGGGGAGGGCAGGGACTGAATGTGGGGGCAAGGGGCGGCCAGCGAGATTTGGGGCCTGCGGTGTGTGTGTGTGTGTTTGCACATGTGCCACATCGTGGGAGCACTTTGAGTTTCTCTCAGCATCCTTAACGCCATCCCTCCGGCAAGTGGACATGGCCGGGCTAAGGACCTTGCTCCTTTACCGTTTTTTTTTTAAACGAGAGGAGGGGCTTGTGGCATCCGTCCCCCATTCTCCTTCTCAGCCGCCCCCCACAGTCCTGGGGTGGTCCTCAGGATACAACCAGGACCCCTCCCCCCCCCCAAAAAAAACAACACCCTCTCTTTTTTTGTAAGTGTGGTGATGTTAATTGATCCTAACAAATTTCTCAACCAAGAATCGGCGATATTTACACTTGGGCATGGGGGGGAAAGGTTAGGGGGAGAGGGCAGTGGCCATTTTGTGTTGAAAACCTTCACTGCGAGCGGGCGGGAAGACTGGGGGGGGGGAGGAGATGGGGGGCCAGTAATGAAACTGCCTGCCCCCTCTTCCTCGTTCTTTCTCCGAAGGACTTTTTGGGCTATGGGATGGTTGGTCTGATTTAAGATGCTCTCCTGTTGTCCATTTTTTCCTCTTTGCCTCCTGAATTGCGGGGCGCAGTTGGATGGGGAAAAAGATGCAGAGGCTGGAAGTGGTAGCTGCGCCTGTTACCATGGTAACACTCGTTTTTTTTTCCAGGCAGAAACCTCCGTGTTTCCTCGGGGCTTTGCTACAAGCACCGGGGAGGGATGCTAGAGGCTGGGGGGGGGGGGCGCACATCCCCTCTTGTGGGAGCCGGAGCCCAATTTGGCCATTGTTTTTTGCTCCTTCCTCTTCCCCCCCCCCGTGTGTGTGTGTGTGTGTGTATGTGTTGAAAAAGTCACAAAATGTGGGGGAGAGAATTGCCCGTTTTTCTTTCCGCAGTGGGAAACTTCTTCTGTTGATTGTGCCCAGTTGGCTGGTACTCCGGATAGACTGCCTCTGAACAGGGAGGTTCCACTCCTAACGCGAACAGCCGCCAAACCACAGGAAGAGCCCTGCTAAGTCGGGCCAAGTGTGGCTTTCGGTTTCCGTCAGAGGCCAAACTGTGTTGTTCTGGGGACCCCCATTAGCAGCAGTTTGGAGACACACAATCTCCCCCCCCCCCTTTTTTTTAAACTCCAGATTCTGGTTCTCAAGGGGTAGACTGCCTCTGGGCTTGGAGGCTTTGTATAGCTCTCTTGCAGCTAGCAAACATTGACAGATCTAACCTCCTCTGTGAATTTTCTGAATCCTGTTTTTTTTTTAGGGGGGGGGGAAGAAAAAGCCATCTAAGCTTTTATAAGATGGGGAATTTTTTTATTTTTTATTTGCCAGCCAGAGATAATGAGTGGGGGGGGCATCTGGCAGTCCCAAAAGCCTCTCTGCTGGGGGGGCGTCCCTTCATCTCGGAACAGAAAATATGGTTTGGGATGTTCAAAAAGCCCTTGCTGAAAAATATTTTCAGCAATCTGAGTCACCCTTCTGTTGTTCAAAGGGATTCCGTATCCAAATATTATTTTTGTAATATCAGTATATTTAACAACCACACACACACACAAAAAAAATTAAACTAGGCCCAGTTTATGTTTAATGCTCTTCTCCTTAAAGCAGTTTCTTTTTCAACAAAGGGCCATACCAACAGTCATCGACTCAAAATTTAAATCCACCCTTTGTACAAAGACAACTTGCCCCCAGGATCCTGCGCATGTTTACTCACAACTCAATCCCACAGTGTTCAGTGGTGCTTACTCCCAAGTAAGCATGTAAGGATGGCAGCCTTAAACATGATTTTTCTGTGGATTAGGGCCCACAAGTGGTCTTTTTTGGGGGGGGGGGATGCAGATCAATGCCACAAATGAATTTATTTCCATTCGGGCCAGATTTACCGCCCCCCAAAACAACAATATTTGCAGCCACGAGGCTGTGGCGAGGGGTACCAATGCTTGTGTTGATTTTACGTTGATCCTCTTCAGACTAGCAAATTGCCGGTGCTGCTGGGCCTCTTGGCCGGGGAAGCTGCGCTCTGTATGTTCTCAGAGGCACTCTTGCCCGCACGAGGGAATATCTTTTTATGGAAAAAGCAGGGTAGAAATCTCTTTAAAATCATGAAATACTAAACTACTTGTTCACACAAAGCCTTGACTATATAGGTTCTGAGGCTTGGGTTGCCAATGGACTAAAGAAACCCAACCTGACCTGCGCCTGTGTCTTTTTAACGACCCGTTGAGCTGTAAGCAAGCCAAGTTTCTCGTTGCGGGGGGGGGGGAGAAGGCTGGTTGCTGGCTCTGAGCTGCATAGGTGAGTGTTAAAGGTTAAAGCGAAAGGAAAGTTGGCAAACCTTGCTGGCACCCCACCCCGCCACGATTCAAACTGTCTTGCCAAACCTGCTTCTAGCACATTCTCTCCGGGAGAGCTCAAGCCGTGGCTCATTAAGGAGTTACTCCATCTGTTCTGCTCGTGAGTAGTAGAACTGGAGCAGAGGTGGTTTGGGATGTTGGGGGAAGTCCATTCCTAAAAGTGCATGGGCTGGTGGGGGGGGGAATCGTCACCCCCCAGCTCTTAGGACTTTTCCTTCCAACTTTCTTGCTCTTTCGTTTTTTATTGTGATGGGTCCTTTGTTTCTAACTGTCCCCAGAGGACTGTTGTGTAAAGATCTGTTGGAAATTTCAAAGGAAAAAAAAAGATGAAGGAATACGCATCCTTGTGATATTTTACCATTCTTTGTGGGGGGGGGGAGAGGAAGTGCGAATACCATGTGCACAAGGAATGTTCTTCCACTAGCAGAGACAGGCTGTGACAACATGTTCTTAGCAGCCCAGATTCTTGCGTCTGCTTCCTTCTCCGTTTTATATAGTGCCATATGTATACATCGGTCGTCTCCAAAAAAACGAGAGCGCTGCTCTGGTCTCCCCCAGCGGGTATTATTTCCTGATAAAGGCAGAGGAGCAAGGGCGGGGGGAAAAGTTGGCAACCTTTGTCTTCCTGCTTGCAAGAAAGGCCTGTCTCGGTTTGATGGTCCTCTGCTCTCCCAGAACCCTGGCGATTTTAGTTTGGTGAAATGCATTTTTACGTTGCGGGGGACAGGACTTCTATAGCAACAGGAGTTGCCACTGTTTGGGTTTTGTTATTTGGCAGGGCTCCTGCACCTTAAGCAGCTGTGCAGCATACAATTTCCATGAGGGTCGGCATCTTTCGCCCATTTCACGTCGGGGGCCACTGAACCTGTTGGATTTCTGCAGGCTCTCAACTGCTACGGCACAGGAAAGGAGAACATTCTAGGCGCATTTGGGATCTGGCTCAAAACAAGCCCTGCTTTTAAAAAGTCAATTTGATGTTTGCCGTGTATATTTATTATGATTAAAATTTATATCCTACCTTTCTACAATGTATTCCATCCAACTTACGGAGGCGAAATCAATATATATATATATATATATATATTCCTTATGTAGACAGAATCAGCAGTAGGTAATAGCACCATTAGAGCGTACTGTTGATATTTATATGCCATTTTTTCTGCAACAGGTTTGCCAAGCTGCATGAACCGCAGGGGTGCTCTTTTTGGATAAAGAGGTCCCTGCCCCGAGGAGCTTTCAGTCAAAAATGGGGCTTGCATTAGAAAATGAGGATTGGGAATGAATATTTGTCTCCGCATCTCTTTGCTGTGGATTTTTCTCCCCCCCTGTAGGCTAGCCGAGACCGCGTTCCTGCTTAGATGCTGCATGCTGGGGCGTTTGTGGTCAGAGTTGTGTTGAAATGGTCACGTTCTCTCGGAAAACAGAATTTTCCTCCCTTGAGAAGCCAGCCAGCCAGCCTAGAAACATCCCCTGCCCGCAGGCGATCTCTGCCTTTGCTCGGTTTGAGACAAAACCATCCGTTTTATCCTTCCAGGTGGGTCTCGCTTCTTTCCTGTCCCCCCTCCCTCGGAACCCAGCTGTGATGCCCCAGGGCCTTCTCCATCCCTACTGTGACTGCATCTGGGGTCAGCTGGCTTGCAGCTTCTCTTTCAGATGGAGGACAGGGATGTCTCCTCTGCTTAGTCTGTGAGCCCATCTTGAGAAAAGGAAATGAAAACCTTCCAAGTTTAAGAGCCGTACGGCTTTTAGCAGGAGCAGAATCAGAGGGTGGAGCAGGGAAAGGGAAACTCAAGCTCTGTTCTTAACTGCAAGCCCTCTTTAATGGGTGAGAATCCGCTGGGAGGCTGCGTCAGGCTATTTAAAACGGACGCATTTGTGAGCCATGCATTTGTGCATGCATGTGTGAGCCAGGGCGAAGGAGCTGTGTATTGATCCCCAACGTCGGCTTTGCACAGAGTGGAAACTTTGGCCTAGGAATGCCAGCCGCTGTCTGCCCATTTGAGGCTGCCGAGCTGAGTCTGACGGTGGGGAAAATCTGCTCGCGACCCCTTGGGGGTCCTGACCACCCTGTTGAGAACCACTGGCCTACTCAGAGTAGCCACCGAAGGTTGCAGGCACAGGGGTTCCCTCCACGTGAAGGTGGCGGGGAACCAATTAGGAATAGTCTGTGTTCAAAGCAGGAGCTCGAGCTCTACCTCTGATCCACAGGGGTAGATCTCTCTGTAGAGCGCCCTCTTAGTCAGCAGTGGTGTAACAGGGGTGGGACCAGGGAGGTATATTGTCCTTATACCACGCCTTAAGGGGGGGGGTTCAGACCTCCAAAAACCAGAAGTGCATTTCTAAGGTCTCCAGGAGGCTTACATAAGAACATAAGAAGAGCCCCGCTGGATCAGGCCAAGGGCCCATCTAGTCCAGCTTCCTGCATCTCACGGTGGGCCACCAGATGCCTCAGGGAGCACACAGGACCACAAGATGCCTGCATCCTGTTGCCACTCCCCTAGCATTCGGAGGATGCCTTCTTCTAAAAGAAGGTGGTTGCACCACCCATCATGGCCTGTAGCCCACGATGGACTTGTCCTACCATCAGTCTGTCCAATCCCCTTTTAAAAGCTCCGAGGCCAGACGCCACCGCCTGTGGCAAGGAGTTCCACAGGTTAATGGGTAAAAAAAAAAATATTTCCTTTTATCTGTTTAAACCCTCGCAGCACTCAATTTGAATGGCTGTCCCACCCCCGGTTCTGGTGTTGTGAGAGAGGGAAAAGCACGTCCCTCTTATCGACTCTATCCCTCCCGTGCATAATTTTGTGCATGGAAGGGGGCTTAGAAGGGAGTGTTAAAAATGTGTTTGCCCCGGCTACTAGATGTCCTAGCTGTGTCGCTGCCACCCGCTCCAGCCGTTTCGTACACTCTGTTGCAGTGTGGGCCACTGCGAGGCTCCGTGCGTGTGTGCATATGCACGAGAATCCTGCGCGAAGGACTGTGTGTGCGCCTGGAGGACTTGCGTGTGCGAAAAGGACTGGACGTTCCCGAGCAAGTCTTGCACACAGACAGCCACCCCCACACCCGTGAATGCATGCAAGCTCCCTGCTTGTAGCCTCAAAAAAATTAAAACTTTAAGCATTGGAAAATGCTGCCACCCTAGCCTTCCGGGCGCGCACACTCCCTTCTCTCCCCCCATTTCCTTAACCTTCTGTTCTCAAGGCTAAACGGCGCCAGCTCTTTTCCAGCTCTGCCCGAGACACACATCGTTCCAGCCGCTCGGTATTTTTCCTCTCTGGCCCTGAGCACTTTCATTGCTGCCTGTTGCTTCCCCCCCCCCTTTTGTGAGCACAAGCACGGCAGTATTGCGCAAGAGCGTGAGCCCCGCCGGCGTTCCACGCCCCCACATCTCCAAAGCCCTGGCCCTGTGGCGTGGCATCAAAAATTAAAATGCGCTTGCGTTTCCACCTCGGCGCACCTGGTGCGCAATGCAAACGAGGCAGCCGGGAGCAGGGACACAAAGTTCTCCTGTGTTCGTCCAGAGCGTTAACTGGGCTGGGGGCACCTCCCTCACGAGGAGCGGCTGCAGCGTTTTGGGGGCATTTTGGTTTAGAAAAAAGGCGCCCAAGGGAGGACGCGGTTGAGACGTACGAAATTGTGCAGGGGATGGAGAACAGATAACAGAACATTTAACAGATAAAAGGAAATACGTTTTTACCCAGCGGGTAATTAAGCTATGGAACTCCTTGCCACAGGAGTAGAGGTGGTGATGGCATCTGGCCTAGATGCCTTTCAAAAGGGACTGGACAGATTTCTGGAGGAAAAGTCCATTGTGGGCTATAGGCCATAATGGGTTGGGTAACCTCCTTACATTAATAGTAGGCTACCTCAGAATGCCAGGTGCAAGGGAGTGGCAACAGGATGCAGGCATCTTGTTGTCTACTGAGCTCCCTGAGGCACCTGGTGGGCCACTGTGAGAGAAAGGAAGCTGCACTAGATGGGCCTTTGCCCTGATCCAGTGGGGTTCTTCTTATGGATAGCGGGAGGTTCTTTTCCCTCTTGCACAACACCAGAACGAGGGGACAGCCACCCAAACAGAGCGTTGGAGAAAATACTTTTTTACTCAGAGGGTAAGTAAAAAGAGGTCTGAGGCTCAGAGATGACCTCCAAGTTAGAAGTCTTGTAAAAATAAGAGGCTGGATACTGCTTCTAACACCACCCTAGAGTTGCTCTCTAAAACAATGGAAGGGCAAGTTGCACTACAAGAACATCACCTTCCCCAGCAGCTGCCAGCTAAATGGCAGCTGCCCCCTTTTCCTCCAAAGAGCCCCCCCCCCAGCCCTCGTTCGTGGGCGTGCAAGGTAAAATGAGGTTACACCAACAGACTGACAGGGCGATCCTTTGTCTCAGCAACCCAAGCAAGAGGAACTACATGAAGTCTTGTGAGTGTATCTCATTTTGTCTCCGCCCCTCCAATCAAACCCAAGGGGTCTGTGCCTTATGCAAGCAAGGCTCTTTACTCAGAAAAAGGTGGAGGGAACAAGCGTTCCTCCCTCTGCCGTCCTGCTAGTTTCCAAAGGGGGGGGGAAATGATGGAAAGGCTTGCCTTGAGAGCGCAATCCTAACCTGGAGTTAGGGTGGCACAGTTAGGCCGGCACCAGGGCCATCGTAAACTGTGTTTGGACCACTCGCGGAGTCAGGGGGGATGGCGCACATTTGTGTGCCGGCCTCTCTGACTCCGAGAGTGGTCCAAACGTACTTGATGGTGTCCCTTGTGCTGGCCAAGCTTTGCTGGCCTAACTCATAAGAACATAAGAAGAGCCCTGGTGGATCAGGCCAAAGGCCCCTCTAGTCCAGCTTCCTGTATCTCACAGCGGCCCACCAGGTGCCCCAGGGAGGCACAAGACCACAAGATGCTTGCATCCTGTTGCCACTCCCTTGAACCCGCTACTCTGAAGTAGCCTACTACTAATGTAAGGAGGCTGCACAATCCATCATGGCCTATAGCCCACGATGGACTTTTCTTCCAGAAATCCACCCAATCACCTCTTAAAGGCATCTAGGCCAATCCCATCACCACCTCCTGTGGCAAAGAGTTCCATAGATTAACTACCTGTTAGGACTGCACTCAGGAGAACCGGCTACAGTTTTACCTGCACAGACTACAGTGTGTCCTTGGCAGCAACGAAGGATCAGCTCCAGGATGTCCGCGGATGCCAAAATATGCAAATCTGGGGGGGGGGGACATCCAGACTGCGACCGCAAAATCTCCAAGCGCAGGTCGGCAGCCACCATTCGTCAAATCTGCGACCACCGAGACCCCAGTTAAGGAGGGCCAACTGTATATTGGACAGGAGAGGAAGTCACTACAAATAGAAAGGGGGCCTAGGGAGAAAGGTAGGTGGGTGTTAGACACACTCCCCAGGCCAGCTGATGCTTAATTGCTTGCCCCAAAAGCACAACAGGGGAGAGGGAGAAGGGCCAATTCCTCTGCAAACCTGTGTTTTAAAGCAAAACCTGGAATTATGCTTCAGCATGCAACGGGGAGGGGGAAAATATGCACGTAAGAGAAGCTGTGCTGCTGTAGCCCAGAAGCGTCACATAGCCCAGTACCCTTCCCCACCCCCAACACCAGAAAGCCCACCAGAACCTCATGTCGGCAAAACATGTTGCCTTCCAGTTTCCCAGACGCTGGTCTGCAGCGGTAGTCTGCTCTTGCACATGGAGGTTCAACTTAACCACTTTAGGCCTTGATTGACCTCCTGCTCTGTTTTTGGTAGCCACCCCTCCCCCCCACCCCGCATCTAATCCAGTAGCCACAACCCCCCAGGCTGTAAATTATGCAATGTCTAAAAGAGCAATGGAGAAATGGGCCGATAAAAAAAAAAAAGTCACCCTGTTTCTGTAAAAGTCACTTAAAAAAAAAAATCACCCACCAAAAAGCCCATCAAGATTTTGCTTTCACAGCAGAAAACTACAGTGTTGGGGGAGGCGGTATTTCTGCCCCCCCCCAATTTGCAAGCACTTAAATGGATAAAAGTTGCTGATGCTGGAAACTGCAAAAAACGAAAGTCAGAATTTATTAAGTTTTTTTCTTAAAGCCATGTTCCTCACTACCCCCCGCCCTCAATTTCAGGGCTTTTGACTCTTATTGAAATCCATGCAAGTTGACAGGATTTTTTTTGGGGGGGGGCAGGCCAGTGAGCCCCCAACTCCCCCCCCCCACAGGGCAGAACATGTGCCCGGGCAATTAGACAGCAACATTATTTTTTTTCACTCCAAAACCACACACACACACAAGTTGTCACAAAGATTTTTGTGGTGGTTTGCAGCATTTATGATTGCTTCCAAGAACAAACCCTCTGCCCAACATGGGAAAAGACAAAACAGTTCACCCCAGACAGAGGTTAAGTACATTGTAAAATACTCCACGGGACCCACACTTTTTCTTCTTTTTTAAATCCATTCCCTTGCTCATCTCATTGCCGGCCTAAATTTAATTAAGGTCCAACTTTTAAAAACAAGCAATAACTTTTTTTAAAATAGCTGTATATAATGGGAGACAAAAAAAGTGTGTGTGTGTGGGGGGGGGGGAAAAGAAGTAGGTCCCAATCAAAATGGCCTTAGCGATAAGTTCAGCACCAAGTCCAAGGCGATATGGTATTTTGGTGTTTTGATTGCTGCTGGCAAACTGGAACCAGTGGCAGCGCACACTGGAACCAGTATGAGAGTCAACCCACTGCTCAGGGGAGAGAAAAGGGCTGCTTTGTCAGGCAAAGTATACACGCAGCTACACCCACAGCACCAGCAATTGGGTTCTGGCTGTGTTGTGAAAACCCCGTGTGCGGGAGCAGGACTAGACTCCAGAACAGCCTTTTTTGGGAGGGGGCTGTTTCTCTCCCCGCCCCCCCCCCCACCAAGGAGGCAGGTTAAAACTTGCCCTTGCTAACCAGGAGGTGGTTGCAGCAGCATCTATAATCTGCGCCAATTAAGCCTGGGTAGCTGAACAGGTGGCCTTGGGTGCTCAGCACCCATGAGGCAGTGGAGTGTTGCACAGACGTGAGCCCTCGTGCACACTGTCGTGAAAGTGGGGGCCTCGCACAGACACAGGCGCGCCCTGCCTGTCCCGGTTTTCTGGGCCTAAAAAAAGGGGGGAATCTGTACGTTCGTGGAGCCCAGGGAGGAGGGTGGAAGAGAGGAGCAGCCACGACCACTAGCACCGGAATAACCAGGGCTTGAGCCGTCTCCTCTTCCTCTGCCCCCCCACCCCTAGTTTAATGCACTAACTGTACGGTCAGCCAGTAGAGAATGAGAGGCTGGAACGCGGCCGCGCCCAGGGTGACGTACATCTGCGCCCGGCCACTCGGTCGGCCCAGTCCCTCTTGCACCACGGAAGGCAGGATCTTCATCCGCAAGGAGCGCACCTGTGGAAGGGGAAAGATGCCGTCAGAGGTGGAGTTGGTCACATTTCCTCTACGTGCTCTAGTTTTGCACCCTCATCAGCTTCCTTCCACGGTTCGCCTTTTCTCCACTTCTTGCAAAACTAGAACACGGGGGTCACGCGGAGAAACACTGGGCGGGATTCGATTCAGAGACAGCCCTCCTTCACAACTGCCTTGCGGAACTCACTGCCACAAGAGGGGGGGCAACGTCCATTCAACTTAGACCAGCGTTCTGCAACCAGTGATCGGGACCCCAACGGGGTTGAGAAGCCACATTTTGGGGGTCCTGGCAAACTTCCGAGGGCTTGGGTGCCAATCCAATAACGGCAGTGCCTTAGCAAAGCTGAGCACTTAAGAACATAAGAAGAGCCATGCTGGATCAGGCCAAAGGCCCATCTAGTCCAGCTTCCTGTATCTCACAGCGGCCCACCAGGTGCCCCAGGGAGGCATGAGACAACAAGATGCATCCTGTTGCCACTCCCTTGCACCTGGTACCAGTAGCCCACCACCTTTGTAAGGAGGTTGCACAATCCATCATTGCCTATAGCCCACGATGGACCTTTCCGCCAGAAATCCGTCCAATCCCCTCTTAAAGGCATCCAGACCAGATGCCATCACCACCTCCTGTGGCAAAGAGTTCCACAGATTAACTACCCTCTGAGTAAAAAAGTACTTCCTTTTATCTGTTTTAACTCTCCCAACCCTCAGCTTTAGTGGATGCCCCCTGGTCCGGGTGTTTTGAGAGAGGGAAAAGAACATCCCTCTATCGACTTTATCCCTTCCATGCATAATTTTGTATGTCTCAATCATGTCCCCCCTCAGGCGCCTTTTTTCTAGACTGAAGAGCCCCAAACGCTGCAGTTTTTCTTCATAAGGGAGGTGCCCCAGCCCCGTAATCATTTTTGTCACTCTCTTCTGCACCTTTTCCAGCTCCACTATGTCCTTTTTGAGATAGAATCCACTTGATAGAATCCTGCACAGCTTCTTGCTGTCTTGCTCCGAAGCTGCTACCCCACAGGGTACCCAAGAGGTAGGAAGAAGTGGGGAAGGCAGAGGCAGTAGGTGGGCATATCAGATTGGTCGGGGGGCCGGGATTGGCAGCGAGTCCCCAGTCTCACACGTCATTTATTTATGTACTGGGGTCGCGGCCCAAAACAGGTTGAAGACCACTTCAAGGGTTAAGAATATCTTGCCAGCCACTTCTCAATGGCCAGGAAAGCTCGCAATGAACTACGACACAGCAAGACAGAAACGGTTCCCTATCCCAACTTTAGAGAAATTAACAGAACGAGGAGACACGCCATTGATGGCCAAGTAGAACCTCCATGTGCAGGGGCAGTCCGAAAGGAGGAGCGGATTTGAGCTCGTGCCCTTAGCGGGAAGCCCTGCAAACGCCGCTTTGCAAACACTAAAAAACAGGCTGCGATTTTATCCTGCCCGTTTTCCTGGCAAAGGAACACCCAACGTGCCTTACATGAAGACAAGAGTCAAAAATAGAAGCACAATAAAATAAGAGCAGAAGACTGTTGTGTACAATACAAAGCACAGCACAGATCAATGGGATTGGAGAGGGGGGGCTACATTCTCCCCTGCAGAGGGGTGGCAGTTTTCCACTGTCCAGAGATGGGGGGGGGGAGATTTGAGATGCTGAGAGGGGGAGCTGACATCTCTAACCTGAGCCACAAAACTGCCCCCCCCCCACTCTTGTCTCTGTACGGCTACCAATAGAGTCATTTCTGGGGCCAGATCTATGTATGTGCGGTGGAGGGTGACTGCGCTGGTAAGGTGTTGTAATGACACCAGGGGGGAGTGCCATCGCATCACACACACACCCCGGTACCAGCTAGCCCAGATATGCTACAGGCACAGACGAACGCATCAAAAAAAATAGCACATGAGCTAGAAAGGTATTTAGAACAGATAAAAGGAAATACTACTTTACCCAGCAGGTAGTGCATCTGTGGAACTCCTTGCCACAAGAGGGGATGATGGCCTCTGGCCTAGGTGCCTTTAAAAGGGGGGGATTGGACAGATTTCTGGAGGAAAAGTCCATTGTGAGCTACAGGCCATGATGGGTGGTGCTACATCCTTACATTAAAAGTAGGCTACCTCAGCATGCCAGGTGCAAGGGAGTGGCAACAGGATGCAGGCATCTTGTTGTCTCATGTGCTCCCTGAGGCATCTGGGGGGCCACTGTGTGATACAGGAGGCTGGACTAGATGATACTTTAGCCTGATCCAGCGGGGCTCTTCTTATGTTCTTAAAGCAAATAAAGCAGGAATAGGGAAAAAATGGCAGCACTAAAAAACAACCTCCCCAGGGGGAGAAAATAAACCTTTGGCCCCATGGAGTCCCTGACGCATTAACACTCGCCAACCAACAAGACTCACCATAAAATACATTAGCGAACACGAGGCCCATGCCAGGGTGATGTAATAGCCGTTACTGCCGAAGACAAGGCCCCCAATCACAGCCAGGATCATTCTAGAAGACAAACGGCACGTTTCTTAGCGCGACACAAGGACGCCACAGGTTTAGACCAGGGTTTGGCCCCTCGCTGGGAGCCAGCATCTTAGCCCGCTTCTGGCAGCCATCTTGGACGCCACGTCCAGCAGCCCTCAAAGCAGCCCTGGGCCCACAAGGCCGACTCACCCAACGTATTTGTAGCCGCAGTAAGCGAGGAGGTCGAAGGTGCTCAGCTCACTCTGGACCATCGCGAGGTACAAGCCCAGCAAGAGGGCCAGGACCTCGATCACCACCCACACAAAGGCTGTGCTAGCACAGATGCCAAGGACCTCTGGGGAGAACCTGGTGGGAGAGAGGATGTGGCAGGTTTGGACGTGTGGCAGCCTCCGATTGAGGGCGCAATCCTGACCCGAGTTAAGCCGGCACAAGAGTCACCGTAAAGTATGTTTGGACCACTCTCGGAGTCAGAGAGGCCAGCACACAGATGTGCATCATCCTCCCTGACTCCGAGAGTGGTCCAAACACCACTCCCTTGTATCTGGCATTCTGAGGTAAAATTCTGAGGCAAATAAAGCAAAGTTTGGCCAGCAGAAGGGACACTGTAAAGTATGTCTGGACCACTCTTGGAGTCAGAGAGGCCAGCACACAGATGTGTATCATCCTCCCTGACTCTGAGAGTGGTCCAAATGCCACTCCCTTGTATCTGGCATTCTGAGGTAAAATTCTGAGGTAAATAAAGCAAAGTCTGGCCAGCACAAGGGACACCGTAAGGTATGTCTGGACCACTCTCAGAGTCAGAGGCCAGCACCCAGACATGCGCCATCTTCCCTGACTCCGAGAGTGCTCCAAACACACTTTACGGTGTCCCTTGTGCCGGCCAAACTTTGCTGGCCTAACTCCAGGTTAGGATTGCGCCCACAGACTGCTAGTGTGACTTAAAGTGCCTGACACATGGGAAAATAGAAAACATACAGGAAAGGTAAACCCGGAGAAACACAGGGTTTTCCTCCCGGAGTGCAATCCTGCCCTGGAGTTAGGCCAGCACAGTTAGGCCAGCAAAGTTTGCCTGGCACAAGGGACAGCGTAAAGTATGTTTGGACCACTGTTGGAGTCAGAGAGGCCGGAACACAGACGGGCGCCGTCCACCCTGACTCCAAGAGTGGTCCAAGCATACTTAATCAAAGTATTTATATACCACTTTTCAACACAAAGTTCACAAAGCGGTTTACAGGCAAATAATAGTATTTATTATGGTGGCCCTGGTGGCAGCCAAACTTTGCTGACCTAACTCCAGGTTAGGATTGCGTTCTAAAGGTATAGATCACTCAGCATGCATAGGAGCTTTGCATCAAGAGTTCACTTTCATTTATCACAGAGCTTTGTTAAGGAACATAGACATAGGGCTTAATCCTAACCTGGAGTTAGGCTGGCAAAGTTTGGCCGGCACCAGGGCCACCATAAAGCACATTTGGACCACTCTCAGAGTCACAGAGGATCAATCAATCAAATAGTATTTAGGGACCGCTTTTCAACAAAATGCTCCCAAACCGGTTTACAGGCGAATAAGTTAAATGGCTCTCTGTCCCGAAAAGGCTCACAATCTCAAAAAACAAACAAACAAAAATGCAGAATACCCCCAGCAACAGCCACTAGAAACGACACTGCGCAGGGGTGAAGAGGGACAATTACTGTCCCCCCACAAAATTTAAGAGGAGCACCACTTGAAAAAGTGCCTCTTGCCCAGTTAGCAAGATAAGAACATAAGACGAGCCCCTCTGGATTAGGCCAAAGGCCCATCTAGTCCAGCTTCCTGTATCTCACAGTGGCCCCACCAAGTGCCCCAGGGAGGCACGAGACAACAAGATGCTTGCATCTTGCACCCGGTACTCTGAAATAGCCTACTACTAATGTAAGGAGGTTACAACCCATCATTGCCTATAGCCCACGATGGACCTTTCCTCCAGAAATCCGTCCAATCCCCTCTTATAGGCATCTAGACAAGATGCCATCACCACTTCCTGTGGCAAAGAGTTCCACAGATGAATGACCCGCTGGGTAAAAAAGTACTTCCTTTTATCTGTTTTAACTCTCCCAACCCTCAGTTTTAGCGGATGCCCCCCTGGTTCTGGTGTTTTGAGAGAGGATGGCGCACGTCCGTGTGCTGGCCTCTCTGACTCCAAGAGTGGTCAAATGTGCTTTATGGTGTCCCTTGCGCCAGCCAAACTTTGCTTTATTTACCTCAGTATTTTACCTCAGAAATTTACCTCAGAATGCCAGATACAAGGGAGTGGCGTTTGAACCGCTCTCGGAGTCGGGGAGGAGGGCTCATGTCCATGTGCTGGCCTCCCTGACTCCAAGAGAGGTCCAAATGTGCTTTACGGTGTCCCTTGTGCCGGCCAAACTTTGCTGGCCTAACTGTGCCGGCCTAACCCCAGGTTACAATTGCGCCCTGAGCCTGACCTCGCTAATTACGGGCATGCCCCAGTATCCGCAGGGGTTCTGCTCCAGACCCGCCCCGCCTGCCGCGGATCTACTGGAAACCGCGGATACAGGGGACCCACTTAAAACCCTTTTAAGACAGTTTAAAAACGAAGCCCCTAGGAACGTGCCCCTTTGTGGCACAGCATTTTTGCCGCGTCTGCAGAGCTCCAGGCAGTCTCTTCAGCTTCCTCCAGGTTGCACAATGTGTTCTGGGGAGACCCCGAGCCGAGGGACTCTGCATGACCCAGGAGAGGCCGAACAGATGGCCTGGAGCACTGCGGACTCAGCTGTGTGGCAGTCCAGCAAGTTATTAGAGGCTTCCCCCCCCCTTTCTTGTTTGAAGGGCGTATACTGCAGATATACCTGTATTTTTTGGGAAGTGGCAAAGGGAGGAGGTGGAAAGAGGTGAGTCATCCCTTACCTTTTCTGTATGCCGAGAGCCATCCCAGCCAGCAAGATGTAGGTAATGAAGGCCATACCTGCAGAGAGGGAGGAAGGGAGAATGAGCTCCTGGGGACAAGATAAAGACACTTCAGCCCCCCCTCCCCCCCCAGTACAATGGAACATCCACTACAACTGAACGCCAGGAGAGTCAGGACAGACCACTAGAAAACATTTCGTTCCCCAGCGTGTCATTAATCTGTGGAACTCCCTGCCACGGGATGTGGCGACGGCGCCTGGCCTGGATGCCTTCCAAAGAGAATTGGAGGAAACGTCCCTCACGGGTTACAAGCCATGATAGGAGTGGGCAGCCTCCTGCTTTGAGAAAGTGGGCTGTCCAGGTGCATGGGAGTGGCCACAGGATGCAGGCGTCTTGTGGTCTCGTGTGCTTTCTGAGGCATCTGGTGGGCCGCCGTGAGATCTGGGAAGCTGGATGGCCCTTTGGCCTGATCCAGCGGGGCTGTTCTGATAGGACAGAGTGGAACTCCCTTCAGCTGCCTCAGAACTCTCACCCAGCTAGGTCAGGATTGTTACGTACTGATTGGTTCAAGCAGGGCTCTCTCAGGGGCTCAGCTGAAACCTGCTGCACAGGAAAACTACATTTTTTTTAATGTTTCCACATTCTTATACCACCCGTCTTCCCCGGAGCTCAGGGTGTGTGAGCTCCTGGGTCCCGGCCCCTCCTATCTCACAACAACCCTGTCAGGTAGGCCAGGCTAGTACAGCTACCCAAGGTTACCCAGGGAGCTCCGTGGCTGAGCGGAGATTCGAACCTGGATCTTCCAGGCCCAAGTCAGACTCCCAAACCACTACACCGTCCCGGCTGCATGGCAGATCAGTCAAGACAGCTACACCACCTCAGACTCACTGGGAATGTAGAGGTCAGGCGCATTGACGTCCTGCCGGGGAGGGAGGGGGATGTCTCTGTGGTAGCGGACCTCCCAGTTCTGTAGGGGAAAGACAACAGAGTAAGTGGTACGCACGATTGTCTCCCAAACTATTTGTCTGAACCAAACTAAAATACAGCTCAAGCTTTCCTCTCCTAAAAAAAAAAAATCACCCAGAAGCCTCCAGTTTCCTCTCTATTATCCATGCAAACACTTCTAAATACTCCTACGTGAGAAATCCCAGCACGGCAAAACCATAAAATGGTCATGCGGCAGAAACCAGCCTACTCCCTTCTGAACTAGCTTTCTGCTTGCAGGGTTTTTTAAAAAACGGTGATTCCCCTCCAGAGAACATTTGACCTTTGTTTTGCTGAAGGAGCACCACGATCCAGGGTGGGTGGAAGACCCCGTTTTGTAGCCCCTGAATACAAACAGTCGGAGCTTGGTTGCTCCCTGCAGCCTGGAAAAGAGACGCTGTGCGTGGGCAGGGGAAAGTTGCTCGATGCAGGCTAACAGGTACAACATTTCTCCAGGGCTGTTTTTGTTTGGGGCACTGCCTACTACTTGCACCCGATTCCACTTCCTCTCCAAAAGTGTCAGGGGGAACTATCACGATCGCTAGGGGCTTGGCCCTTCCAAACTGCCCCCAGGGATTGTGGGATCATGTCCCCTCCTGGCCACCAGCAACCTCCACCAGCCCAGGAGGCATTCCCTTAGCCCAACCAGTAGTGTAGCCCAGCATCAAGACTGGATTCAGCTAAACCCCGCTCCCTGCACACGAGGCACATCATGGAGTAAAATGTAATGATTTTTTGAACTACAAGTTACAGCACAGAGGCTTAAGAAGGCTTTTCAGAGCAGGCCAAAGCATGGCACAACTACATGATGCTTACTGCAAAATAAGGAAGCATCTATCTCCTAGTCCAATTAACAGTCCTGCTAACTGGGCAAGAGGCACTTTTCCAAGTGGTGCTCCTCTTATATTTAGCAGGGGGAGAGCAATTGTCCCTCTTCACCCCTGCACAGTGCCTTTTCTAGTGGCTGTTGCTGGGGGTGTTCTGCATTTATTTAGACTGTGAGCCCTTTTGGGACAGGGAGCCATTTAATCTTATTATGACTATTCGCCTGTAAACCGCTTTGTGAACTTTGTGTTGAAAAGCGGTATATAAATACTATTGATTGATTCTAGTTATCACTCACCCAGCAAAGGGCAGAACTAGGTGTGACGAGGGCAAAAAAGTCTCTCCTCGCCCAAGCCTCAAAAAGTCTTTTAATTTTAACACACACACACACACCCGCGCTCTTCCAGCCTCCCACCCCATCAGCTAGAAGCAAAACAGCTTCAGTTACAGTGAAGATGTCCTTGGGAAGTTTCGTTTCCCCGCTAGAGGCCCCTCTATCTCGCACCGGCCGGCAGCAAGACAAAACAGCCTCCAGGGGAAAACTTTCTCAGTGCCTGGATCCCAGAGGGGGGTGGGAAAAGACAGGCACGGGAAAGAACAGGCCTCAAAATGGAACCGAGCTGGCCAGTTTCCCTGCTGTTCATGACAGGACCCCAAGGGGGCGGCTCCTCAATCGCAACCCCGCGCTACACGCCAGGCCCCAAATCAAGCACGGTCCTCGTCCCTACCTGGTGCACGTAGGGAAACAGCAGCAGTGCCAGCTTCTTCAACACGTACGTCGTGTCCACCGCAAAAAAGAATTTCAGCCTGTCCATGGAGACAAATCTGTGAATCTGGCGGAGGCAGGCACAGAGGAGCCGAGTTCAGACATGACGCAGAACACAAACCACAGCCCGGGAGTCCGCAGCTTGGCTGGAGCTTCCCAGCGCATGGCATTTATCACGGCTGCCCTGCTTCTCCCATCGCATCCGCTCAGCTGCATAGCTTGAGCCCTGTCGCCTAGGGCGAGCAGCAACGGCCTCCAAGCGATCAGGCCGTAAACTAGTAACAAAGCTCTGTTCTTTGGGGCGGGAGATGGGGGGGAAGAAGCTTGTTTTAACTTTGGGACTTGGAACGCCACCATCAGCAGCTGGCAAGAGCACCCAAACTTCCGCGGGCTTCTTTGAACAGCTGAGTTTGCAACACATGAGAATGGGTTTCCAAGCATGGGCAGAATGCATCCTCCCCCCTCCAACCACAGATTTCATTATCTGTGGATTTCGATATCCGCGGGCAGGTCCGAGAACCGCGGATACCGAGAACCTATTATAATGAGATCCGTCACCGCGGATGCGTTAGCCTGCCACCCACGGACCGCTTTTTACCTCCTTGTGCACGATATCCTTGCCCTGAGACGCAATGGTGGTGCCGTACGCCATCGCCACGTTGGCGACGGGGTCGGCGAAAATCTGGTTGAAGCCCATGTCGATCCCGGGGGCGGGGTAACCGGCCTGCTGTTGCCCATAGGCAGAGCTGGTATCGTCAAAGAGCTGGGGGGCGTCCGCGTTCTGTGGCACCATCGGGACCCGGGCCCTGTGCTTGGAACCTGCCGGTGGGGAGAACAAGCAGGAGTTGGATCAGTTTGCACGAGGCGTAGACCGGGACCCACTTTTCAGAACGGCACTCGTGTCGGGACCAACCGGAAGTGATGTCATTAACCTGGAAGTGACGTTGTGGCAGGAAGTGACATCATCCTTAGTGCTGGCCATCATCTGCTTCATGACGTCACTTCCTGCTTCATGATGTCACATGGGCCAATGAGAGGGGGGTAATTTGTACCTGGGCCCAGGGTTTATCGGGGGGCCCAGGAACCAAAGGAGGAAGACCAGACATTCCCTGGGATCTTACGTTTTTTAATCTCATCTGGACTATGTGGGATGCTGGGGGTGTCACCAAGGAGAAGGGGGAGCTACTTCTGCCAAGAGCCATAAATTACACATGCCTAACCACTAAGGGACTGAGCTCTGAATCAAGACTTCCCTGGTGGAAATGTCACCGTGACCTCAGGCAAGCTGTATTCCGAGGAGCCTCAGTCTTCCCCATCTGCAAAATGGGGATAAGACAACTCCACAAGCACAGCATTATGCCAAGATAGTACGTGCCTTGAACGCTCATGACAGGTTCTAAACTGTATTAAATATAATTATTAGCATTAATGATATATTAATTAGCAGTGATATATGCTTCCAATATGGGGGGGGGGAGGAAATTGTGCCAGAGTGCTGTCAAGCGCAGCAGGGATAGAGTCAATAAAGGGATTGAGTCGATAGAGGGATGTTCTTTTCCCTCTCTCAAAACACCAGGACCAGGGGGCATCCGCTAAAAATGAGGGTTGGGAGAGTTAAAACAGATATAAGGAAGTACTTTTTTACCCAGCGGGTAGTTAATCTGTAAACTTTTTGCCATAGGAAGTGGTGAAGGGATCTGGTCTAGATGCCTTTAAGCGGGGATTGGACGGATTTCTGGAAGAAAAGTCCATCGTGGGCTATAGGCAATGATGGATTGTGCAACCTCCTTACATTAGTAGTAGGCTACTTCAGAGTACCGGGTGCAAGGGAGTGGCCACAGGATGCAAGCATCTTGTTGTCTCGTGCCTCCCTGGGGCACCTGGTGGGCCGCTGTGAGATGCAGGAAGCTAGACTAGAAGGGCCTTTGGCCTGATCCAGTGGGGCTCTTCTTATGTTCTTATGTAACACAGAACCAAGAGGTTAGCATTGATTCCATCACCTGTCCTGAAACAAACAGATTCCAAGCTGGAAAGGGAAAAATGGACGGGAGGGAGAGAGCATAACCGGCCTTGCAGCAAAGTGCAGCAGGTTGTCCTTGCATCCAAGTTCTCTGGAGAGGACAGGTGGGAACTGAGAGACCCAAAACAGTGTGGGAGGGGGGAATCTAGCAGGAGGGGGGCCTAAAAGAGGCAGTGGAGGAATCAATTTTTGCCCCGGGCACAGGAAGCTGCAGAGCCCTCAAAGGAACCTGATGAAAGAAGAAACAAGAAATCTAGAAGTGCTAATTGGGTAGAGGTTTGTGTTTTTTTTGAAGTGATTAAATAGCTTGCAGGGGGTTTAGTTGCCTTGTGGGTGGGGAGGGGGGAAGAGGAGAGAAAGCCAAGTGCTGGAGCAGCTCTGCGGAGCAAGGATTTTAAGGCTGCCAAAGACCCTTTGGGACAGAAGTGTGTTGGCATCGGGAAGAAACAGCCCCGGGCCGATCAGAGCCCAAGAAATTTAGTTAATAAACAAAAGGAGACAGAGAAGAAGGATGTGAGCATATGAGGATACAAACCAGCCATATTTGGGCACTGGTTAAGAACATAAAAAGAGCCCTGCTGGATCAGGCCAAAGGCCCTTCTAGTCCAGCTTCCTGCATCTCACGGTGGCCCACCAGGTGCCTCAGGGAGCACCCGAGACCACAGGATGCCTGCATCTTGTGGCCACTCCCTTGTAGCTGGCATTCTGAGGTAACCCTCTAAAACAGAATTTGCTATCATAAGAACGTAAGAAGAGCCCTGCTGGATCAGGCCAAAGGCCCATCTAGTCCAGCTTCCTGCATCTCACAGCTGCCAACCAGATGCTTCAGGGAGCACGCAGGACAACCAGATACCTGCATCCTGTGGCCACTCCCTTGCATTCTGAAGTAGCCCATTTCTAATGTAAGGAGGTTGCACAACCCATCATGGCCTATAGCCCACGATGGATTTTTCCTCCAGAAATCTGTCCAATCCCCTTTTAAAGGCACCTAGGCCAGAGGCCATCTCCACCTCCTGTGGCAAGGAGTTCCACAGGCTAATTACCCACTGGGTTAAAAAAAAGTATTTCTTTTGATCCATTCTCACTCTCCCAACACTCAATTTGAGTGGATATGCCCTGGTTCTGGTGTTGTGAGAGAGGGAAAAGAGCATCCCTCTATCCACTCTATCCCTCCCAATGCATGATTTTGTATGTCTCAATCATGTCCCCCCTCAGGCGCCTTTTTTCCCCAGACTGAAGAGTCCCAAACGCAAGATGTCCGACAGAGAGCATGGCCAAGGCTGCCAGAGATCCTTTCAAGAGGAGATGTAGGGGACCCACCGCCCCCAAACCCTTCCCAGTGTGGAGTGACAGATCCCCACAAGACACATGCATGCTCCTGCCTCCCCACATTCGCACCAACAAATGCAAAGGAATGGCTGAGATGCACTAAAACAGGGGTGGCTCTGGTTATAGGGACTTCAGAACGGGTCCTTCGGGACCAGACCAAAGGTGCATGCAGTCATCAGCAGCCAGCAAAGTGTCTTTGGAAAGCCCCAAACAGACAACATTTGTTTCTTGCTATGTGCCTTTCGGCACTCTGAGATACTTGCCCTGCATGCAAGTTCACTGCCCTGAACTTGCATGCAGAACGGGTACGGTCTGCTAGAGATTTTGCCAGGGATTATTCAGCTGGTGGGGGGGGAGGCCTGGCTTTTCACTGTACACACACAAAAGACGCTACACGGCAAATTATCAATTATTCTAAGGAATATTTACATGCCGCTTTTTAACAGGAGTCATTCACAAAGCAGTTTGCGTGGTAAAGTAAATTCAATAAGCGGTTCCCTGCCCCAAAGGGCTTACAATCTTCACACACACACACATACACACCCAGCAACAGCTACTGGGAAACACTATGCTACGATAGTAACTCCCCCCCCCCCCCCGCTAAATATAAGAGGGCACAACTCTGAAAGGTGCATTTTTGCCCAGTTAGCAAGGGTTAGTGTTTAAATCCTCGATTTAACCAGACTTAATAAGGGTGGGAGGGGGGAATCGCCATTAATGCCAAAGGTCAGTTAAATCTGAACATGTTTATCACAACATATGGGTGTGCAGGCACAACACGTACACAACCTGCTTTGAAAGCGTTCCAAAGTCCGTTAAATCAAGAGTTGGCCGCAACAGCAGAGCAGGTTTTATGCAGAAACTACATACACTGTAACTGAAGGTTTCAAGGTTGGCATGTTGAAAAATAAGAGCCTTTCCCTTAGAAATATTTATCACTTTTGTTTTGCCCTCTCTGTTGAATAATAAACTTGTTGGTACTATTATAGGGAAAGCAGAGGGTTAGGGTGCAATCCTAATGTGGAATTAGGCCAGCAAAATTTGGCCAGCATAAGGGACACCGTCAAGTATGTTTGGACCACTCTCTGAGTCAGAGAGGCCGGAACACAGACGTGCGCCCTCGTTCCTGACTCCGAGAGTGGTCCAAATGCGCTTTACGGTGGCCCTTGTGCCGGCCTAACTCCAGGTTAGGACTGCACTCTCAGATTAGTTTGGGCCTCGCCACAATATGGCCTCAGCCAGTCCCCTATAAAAATAAATACCACTGAGCTGAATGCATACGAATTGGCCTCCTTTAGAGTTAGTGCATCCCAGGGTTTGCACTTTAGCAAAGGTTCTCTGCACAGGGGTCTTTCTTCATGCACAAAGCAAGGACAGCTGTACCGCTCAGCTAGGACTGTAACAGAAACATGATCTATACGCATATAGATAGCACATCCTTTGGTCTAGAGTAGGGGTGTCAAAGAACATAAGAAGAGCCCTGCTGGATCAGGCCAAAGGCCCATCTAGTCCAGCTTCCTGTATCTCACAGCGGCCCACCAGGCGCCCCAGGGAGGCACGAGACAACAAGATGCTTGCATCCTGTGGCCACTCCCTTGCACCCGGTACCAGTAGCCCACCACCTTTGTTAAGGAGGTTGCACAATCCATCATTGCCTATAGCCCACGATGGACCTCTCCTCCAGAAATCTGTCCAATCCCCTCTTAAAGGCATCAAGACCAGATGCCATCACCACCTCCTGTGGCAAGGAGTTCCACAGATTAACTACCCGCTGGGTAAAAAAAGTACTTCCTTTTATCTGTTTTAACTCTCCCAACCCTCAGCTTTAGTGGATGCCCCCTGGTTCTGGTGTTTTGAGAGAGGGAAAAGAACATCCCTCTATCGACTTTATCCCTTCCATGCATAATTTTGTATGTCTCAATCATGTCCCCCCTCAGGCGCCTTTTTTCTAGACTGAAGAGCCCCAAACGCTGCAGTCTTTCTTCCTAAGGGAGGTGCCCCAGCCCCGTAATCATTTTTGTCGCTCTCTTCTGCACCTTTTGCAGCTCCACTATGTCCTTTTTGAGATGCGGCGACCAGAACTGGACACAATATTCCAGGTGCGGCCTTACCATCGATTTGTACAATGGCATGATAATATTGGCTGTTTTATTCTCAACCCCTTTTTTAATGACCCCAAGCATGGAATTGGCCTTCTTAATTGCTGACGCACACTGGGTCGATACCTTCATTGAATTGTCCACCAGCACCCCAAGATCTCTCCCCTGAGCTGTCACAGACAGCTCAGAACCCATTAGCCTATAGGTAAAGAAAAGGTATGTCGGATGTGGCCCGCAGAAGCCATTTACCCAGCCCCCGTTATAATTGGGTACCCTCTCTTATCTCGAAATTGTGAACAAGAATAGCGTATTTTCTGTCATTTGCAGCTAACGGAGTTCTCTGCATGAACAAAGTGCATATTTCCTGCCAAACGATGTCACTTCCTGCTTAATGATGTCACTTTCGGCCCTCAGCAGGAAACCACCATGAATTCTGTTCGGCCCGCAGAGCTTCACACCCCTGTACTGGTCTACAGAGACGTCATGACTGCTGCCCGGTCAAGCAACACCTCATTCCCAGCTTGGTTACTGGAGATCTGGGGGGGGGGACAGCAGGGGCCAGGCAAAGAGGCCTCGGGGATTTGAATCTGGATGGGCCAAGCACGGGTGCCACAAACTTTGCAAGAGCCCAGTTTACAGAGCGAGGACATGCCACAAGCCACAGCACCCTTCCCCTATCCCTTCCACAGGGGGAATCCGGGGAGGGCGCGACCTCAGCCGAGGCGGGGCTTCTGCCACGGGGGCTTCAACGCCCTCCCATGCTACAAACCTCACGATGGCCCAAGGCAGGCCTACCGCCTTCCCGGCACCCGGGGGCCCTCCCGAGGCCTCCAGCGGAGCACAGGTCGCGCCCCAAACGGGGATCTACCGCGTGCCAAAAAAAAAAAAGACCCCAAAACACGTGCCCAACCTTGCAAACTTTTACGCAACAGCCGGGCTGGGCAGCGCTCCTGCGAACGCCCAATTAGCACGCGCCTACTCCGGAGGAGGGCAATAGCAAGGAGGGGATCGAGGCCTTCGGGGGTCCTCCCAGCGCCACCCTGGGCTGGACACGGCTGGTTTGGCCACGGACGGGAGGGGGGGTCAGTCCCAACGGGAGGCGGGCACCCACCTCCCCACCTAAACCCACCACCACCAGGAAGGCCCATTTTCCTTCGCACCCCACCTCTCAACCCCTCTGCTCTTCAAAGCCTTACCTGACCCCCCATAGCCAGGGGGGTAAGCCATGATTGCCCCCCCCCCCCAAAGTGCGATCAACTTGCAACAAGCGGGGGGAGAAAACCCCGAGCGCTTCCGAACGCCGAGTCCGAGCCACGTCCTCAAAGCCTGCAACCCGCCGCTTCCCATTGGCTGCGGCGCGCAGAATGTGCGGGCCGCTCGGCGCTGATTGGCTGCGAATGTATCCATTTCTGTTCCGTCCTCGCAGCTGTTCCAAAAGGGAGGGGTTTTCTCCTCGGCGGCGTCTCCCGACGCATGCGCAGAGAGAAATCTCTCTCTTTTTTGTGAATTGGTCTCGTTTTTAATAATGGAAGGGAAGGAAACTGGGTCAGGAGGTCCTGGGAATGGCTGGGTTGAGGTTCCCAGGTAGCGAGCAGGGAAGCTCGCATATTACGTGAAGGCAGTAGCCTTTGCCCCTCCCCCTGCAATTTCTGGTACCTCCAGATAGACTGCTTCGGTCTATGGAGGTGGCCTGGTTCCATTCATTACTATCCTATAAATTACTAATAGTACTAATTAGTAATTACTAATATTATATGTATCGCTATTATTATTTATATTAGTTTAATATTATTAGTGTAATTGGTATAATAATTTTGTTGTTGTTGTTGTTCAGTCGCTAAGTCGTGTCCGACTCTTCGCGACCCCATGGACCACAGCACGCCAGGCCTCCCTGTCCTCCACTAGCTTCCTGAGTTCGCCCAATTTCATATTCATTGCTTCGGTGACACTATCTAACCATCTCATCCTCTGTCGCCCCCTTCTCCTTTTGCCTTCAATCTTTCCCAGCATGAGGGTCTTTTCTAAAGAGTCCTCTCTTCTCATCAGGTGGCCAAAGTATAATAATTAGTATAGTGTAATTATACTATTATTATTAATATTATTGACTAGCCTTTTGTTACCCAGCGTTGCCCGGGGGACAAAGTATCCCCAGCTTCTATTAGGAGAAGGAATGAATACAGGGACAGAATCAAGCAAAGGAGCGTAATGAAATTGTCACACTCACTGAACCATGTCTGCAGGTCCTGTAGTAGGGCAGTCAGCCCTCTGGAAACAGGTAGCTCTCAGATCCGAATGGGTGTTGGAACTCTCTGGATCCTGCTCTTTCCAGCCTGGGCAACGCAGGCAGTGCAAAGCAGTTTCACTTTCGTTTTGGATTAGTCCCTGTGTATCACATAACCTGCAGAATCGCTTGTGACCACAGGGTGGCAGCAGACCTCTAGTCCAATGCAATCCCCTTGGTCTGGACGTTCTAGCCCCCCCTCCCTGAAAAACCGGGGGCTGTAGGGGGGTCTGACCCCTGCAGTGTTTCCTTCCAGGCTGCAAGGTACGTGTGTGCCAAGTTTCGTGGCACTCGGTCAAGGCATGGGGAAGCCTATGCATAACATGCATACATACATACACACATACAGACATACACAGACACCCACCCACATACCCACGTCCATTTTTATATATATAGATAACAACAACAATAATAATAATAATATAGAGATTTTTTTAAAAATAAAAACAGGAATAACCAAAAATCAACGTACAGCAGTTTATTTTCTGATTAAACAATCAAAAAATGCAGAACACCACCAGCAACAGCCACTAGAAAAGATACTGCACAAGGGTGAATTAAACAAGCACCAGTCTAAGCAAATTAGTGTTAAAAGCTTTAAGAATATTTTTTTTAAACCAATCCAGTTTCTGCTTTAGAATGTGTAGAGAAATCAGATCCGCCCAACTTGATCCCCCAAAGGAGGGGGGGGTCACATACTTGTGCGATGATAGCTGTATATTATAACCATAATAATCCATGCCTCCACATCAATCCCACACACCTCTGATGAAGAACCAATAAACCCCACTGAAAACAACTGAGCTTTGTGTAAACCTGCAGAGAATTTTGCTGTAGGTGGTTTCAGATCAACCTTCTCTGACTCTCAGCCTACCTACCTCACAGGGTTGGTTTGAGGATTAAAGTTGATGGAGGGGCCAAATACCATAAACCACACTAGTCTTTGAAGGAAGGACATATATAAGTGCAAAAAGTAAATGCATTTCTTTAAGGGACTTAAAGATGGGACTCTCCATTGTTAAAGACACTGAACACAGTGGGACTTATTTTCAAGTAAACATGTACCATATAGGGGCAGTGCTGTTAGAAATCCTCAGCCCCATGAGAGGTCTTTAACATGGGGGAGGGGGAAAGACCAGGTTACTCAATGGTGCTCCTGGGGGGGGGGAAGGAAACTAAGTTTTGCAGGAGCCTGAGCTCCTGTGGAACGTGGCCCCTCTACCTTGCCTCCAAAGCCATTTGCGCCTCAGAGAACAAGCCTATGAGCCACGAATGGCTCTGGAGGCAAGGGGGAGGGACCATGTTACATAGGAGGTCAGGCTACTGCAAAACTTAGCATTCCCCCCCCCATAGGAACTATTCTGAGTTTATTTTTGACCGTTTCAACAGGATTGATGAAGATGGCGCACATGAAGAATTTAAAAGACACAGCAACGACTGGAAAATAAAAATAAAACATGATTCATACAATTCCAGTGTGTCGAAGCACTTATTTTGAACCAGTGACTCTGTTGAAGGCTTGGGAGTTTGGTCCCCTGGTGCGCATGCGCAGACACACACACACACACACTACACACAATAACTTCTTTCCTGCTGGCATTTAATGAGCGAATGTGTGACATCCACCGTCTCGCTGAACCCTTGTTAAATTTAGACTCTATGTACTGCCCCTCCCCCTTAATAATTCCCTTCTCTTTCTCAGCAAACCTTTTAGATGCGCATCATGTGCCATTGTCACAATCTGTGACACTAGATTGTCACAAGAACAATCTGAAGAACTCTAGCCCTCCTTCCTTGCAAGTCATTCTTCATCTCTCTCTCTCTCTCTCTCTCTCTCTCTCTCTCTCTCTCTCTCTAGTCTCAACACCTCCTACGATCTGTGTTCCCAAGCCACAGCCACACACACAGTGTTCTTCAGGACATTTCCAATGTGTGATCGAAAGCATATGGCCCATGCAATTGCTCGCAGCAACCTGCACCTGCATGGCAATGACGCAGAGCTGCGTTTCGTTCAGCGGTGTCCTCGTGGAGCTCTTTCTTTCTTTTCTGGTGTGTGAAATGGAAAGGCTGGGTTGGAGGTGGTTATAGAATGGTGTGTGTGTGTGTGTGTGTGTGTGTGTGTAGCTTGAGACTGCAGATGAGCCATCACACTTTTCTGCATACTCTCCAAAGAAGAAGAAAAAATCCCTGCAAGCAGAGCGCTAGCATCACAGGGAGCACTGAAACTATTTTCGCTTTGGAGCTAGCTTTCCTATTGCACAGAGCAAGGCTGAAGCCATAAATATTCTGGCGAGGGGAGGTCTAATGGCACAATGTGGGCAGGCTCCATCATAAGCCATTATGAAAGCTGCAATAATAATAATAATAATAATAATAATAATAATAATAATAATAATAATATGCATGCTTAAGACTTTATACAGAGGTCTCTACCCTGAGAAGCTTACAATCGAGAATTCAGCACAAAGCAAAAGAAGAGAGATGGAATCAGAAATAAAAACAGGGAAAACCTTGTACATTTATTTTAGTTCAACTGATTTAACTTTTGGGGAAGAGGAATAGTTCTGTGCTTATGATCACCGTCATAAATAATAGTTCTTCTGGCAGATCTTGCCTGCATGCACATCTGTGTCTATGTACAGTCATACAGTGATCTATCGTAATTCCGGTTTTGATCCCAAGCCACCTCGATCACCGTACTTAAGAGGAAAGGCAGCTCGCCATCTTTTCAGTCATTTGCCATGAATCCATAAAGTTGTCCAGTTGCCAGGTTATGGGGCAAGTTTAACATTCCATCTCAATCCTTCAGCCGGAAGACCTATTTTCGCACCTCCATTTACTGCCATCTACTGGGCAGTGCTGGGATTGCAACTTTCCCGTCCCTCGCGGAAGGAGTTTCTGCTGTATGTGAACCGGGGTAGGGGCCTCTACGATGAGTCTGAGAAGACTGACACACACACACCGCCCCAAAGGGGCTCAGAGTCTCAAAAGAAAAGGAGATCCCAGCAAACAGCCACGGGAGCGGGGGAGAGATGCCATGCTGGGGAAGAGGGTTGCTCTCCCTGTTGCTAATTAGCACAGAGCCATCTTTGGAAAAAGGCAAAAGGGTCCTTATTAAACACCCACCGGGGGGCTTCTGGGAGATGGTCTGAGGCTCAGGGAAGCTGTGTGTAGCACTCTGATGAGTGCCTGCCCAGCGTCCCCTCCAGGCACGGCACCAGGGGCAATTAATTAACCCCCTGCCACTCCTTAGCTATGCCACTGAGAAAAGGTGCCTATTGACACCGAGATGGGGGTTATCCGCACAGGGTAAGTGCGGATAACACCACTGTGTTAGATATCCTCGGAAAGGTAATTTAAAGCTGAACGCAATGAAACAAACCTCGTTGGAATCCCTGTAGTCTATCAAAAGTTACGGCCAAATGAACCAGAAAACGCTTAATTAAATTTGTTTTTTGGGGGTGGGGGGGATACAAAATCTTCTTTGATGCCTTAGCTATGCCCCTGGACAGTCCCATGTGCCCCCTTGCCGCATAGCTCCTTCTCACCCCACGCCCATCCGGCTCCTCCTCCTGACTGGAAAGGAAGAGAGCAGCGGAGAACAGGAGAGAAGAGCAGTAGCCTAGAGTGGTCAAGTTCCTTTCTGCTCCTTTCCTCCTCCTCCTCTCGGAAGTTGGGGCCAGGAGAAGCTGCAGGGGGACAAATGAATGGCTGATATTCTGCCAGGGCAGAGAAGGGGCAGTATTTTGGCCTAACGCGCCCGACAGTCTGAACTGCACATCTTGCCAGGCTGACCTCTGAATGCTTCAGTGCTGGTGGTATTGCTAAACAAACACCTTCGGGGAATGGGCACAGGATGCCACGGCGAGGGACTGCTGCCCACCTCAACAGTTGGAAGATCTAGGGCTGACCTTGTACACACACAATGTTTGTTTTATGTGTACATAAAATGGTGCTGATGGGTGCATGGGGGAGGACAATGGAAAAGGCCCACTCCTTCAGAAGTAATAACATTTATATCCATAGGAACATCAGAGGAGCCCCATTGAATCAGGCCAGAGGCCCATCTAGTCCAGCTTCCTGCATCTCACGGTGGCCCACCAGATGCCTCAGGGAACACGCAAGACCACAAGAGGCCTGCCTCTTCTTGCCACTCCCTTGCACGTGGCATTCTGGGGTATCCTACTTCTAAAAACCACGGCTTGTCACCTGCGATGGGTGTTTCTTCGAGAAATCGGTCCAACCCACTTTAAAGGCTTCCAGGCCAGACACCATCCCCGCGTTCTGTGGCAAGGAGTTCCACAGGCTAATTACATGCTGGGTAAAGAAATATTGAACTGTCTGCGTCTCCCTCTTCTCCCCCCACTCCATGCTGAAATGCAAGGCCACCTACATCACCCCCAGGACGAGCCACCAGATCCTTCAGGCCTCTGTCCAGATGGCTCGGAACTGCCAACTCCTGGCCCTCAGCATCTCTTCGAGTTGTCAGGGGTCTCTCCCAGGCCTGCTCAGGAGAGGCTGGGAGAAGCCAGGGGCTTGATGACACCCCCAATAGGCAAGGGCGTTGGCTGAACGTCTGAAAGGATCGTCTGCAAGGATACCACTGAACCTGCGCGGACAGCGTTCTCCAGGTCGCCTCCAGAAGTTGGGAGGCCTCGTTCTCACGTGCAGGCCTGCTCCGGCGTACCCGCGGGGAGCGGCTCTCCGGGATGCCGAGTCATGCCCCTCCCGACCCCCCAAAGAGAGAGAGAGAGAGAGAGAGAGAGAGAGAGACGGGATCGGGCCCCGAAGCGCGACCCGCGTGGGACGTCGTGGGAAGGGGCTCGGGCGCGATGGGGGCGGCCCCGGGCGCGGGCCTCGGGCGGGGGTGGCCCGGCGCGGGGCAGGCGGCCCGGGCTGGCTGCGGGCTCCTTTCCAGCAGCGGCGAGGAGGAGGAGGGCGGAGCCGGCGCTAAGCGCACGGGCGGCGAGGCGAGCTGCGGGTCCGGGGCAAGTGCGCACCACCAGGCTGCAGGCACGGCGGCCGCCTCCATGCCCCGCTGCCGGGACGGGGGGAGCCGGCGGCGGCGCGGGGCCGCCGAGCCCCTCGCCCGCCCCTAACATGCGGCCGAGGCGCCTGCGGGCGGCGGCGCCACGCGTGAAGCATGCCTGGCGCGGGGGAAGACGTCGGGGCGCAGCAGCCGGGGGCGGGCGAGCTGCCCACGCTCACCCCGGCCGGGGGACCCCCTCGGGAGGAGGTAAGAGCCCTGCCGCTCGTGGGGCGGGCCGGGGGGCCCGGGGAAGGGGGCGGCGCCGCCGCGGCGGGCGATGCGCCCTGGGCGCGCCGTCCGGAGGCGACGGCGCGCCCCTCTCCCAAGTCCCGGCTGGGGGCAGCGGGGGCGGGAGGGGGGCAGCGGTCGAGGGATCGGGGCGAGGGATCGGGCCCCCTCCTCGCCCTGCCCCGCACCCCACCCGCCCTCGGTGGGCGAGGCTGTGGGGGGGGGGAAGGGGGGGAGGGAGGCGGCGGCGCTTTTTGCTGCAGGGAGCACGTGCCCGCTTTGTGCGCTGCGCCGGGGTTAAAAATAAACCCGTGGGGGCGGGGTGGGGGGGAGAAGGGAGGCAGATCGCGCCGATCCTTCTGCAGGTCTGCCCCCCTTCTCCGAGGACCCCCCCTCTCCTCCGCCCGCCTGCAACAATAAACCGACGGGGGCTTGTGTGGAGTTCATTGTGCGTCCGGAGAGGGGGGGCGATCAGCGCGTACAAACGCCACCTTCCCCCGGGCGGGGTGGCTGGGCAGATCGATCCTTGGGGGGGGGGCGAAGGCCCTTGTGGAACTGCGGGAAAGGGGTGTGTGTGTGTGTGTGTCTGTGTGTGTGTGTCTGTGCGCGCGCGATTGTGTGCGCGTCGCTACCGGCGAGCGGGAGGGCGGGCGGGCGTCCGCGCGAAGTTCTGCATTGCACCACGGCCCCGGCGGCGTCCTCGCTCCGCTTTGCCGCTCCCGCGGCTGGTGGCAGCGACTCTTGATGGCGAGCCGGCGTTGGGGGGAGCGTCTCCCAAGGAAAGGGGATGCGGGACGGGGCCGCGGGGTGGGGTGGGGGGCGCGCGCGCACACAAAGCCAGCAGGCGAGGAATCCGGGGGGGACGGGGACGGGACGATTCTGCTCCAGATCGCCTCATTCTCCGCTTCCCCCCCCCACACCACCGCCCACGTCTGGCAGGTGGAAAGAAAACGGCAGCGGTGTTTTTTTGGGGGGGGGGGGGGCTTAGTGATGACTGCACACAACGCCCCTCCCCCGCAGGAAAAGCCTGCATTGCCTGTCTCCGGTTTCTCCCCAGGATCCGTCCACATCAGCGCATCGTGCGCTAACCTGGCCCTTTAATGCACCAGAGGGATTAGATGCTTGTAGGGGATATTCCCCCATCTCAGTATCAACCCCCCCCCCTTCATTTCAAAGCATCCACAATGTATCTGGGCACGAGATGGGTCTTTTTTGGGGTGGGGACTTTGACTGGTTTCTTGCCCCATTCCTCGAGGGATCTCCCCAGCCCCACATCGCCTTGGCTCCTTACTGCGCCGTTCTTTGCTGGTCTTTTGGGGGCCAAATCTGGAGGGAGGGGGGGAGCTCTGACATCACCCTGACTTACCCTAGTGCTGGGCAGTTTTCTTCCCCTTTGGGCAGGAGGGTTTGTCTGTGCAGACTGTAAGGCAAAAACCATTGAGGGGATCAATATACCTTGATGTACACAAAAAAGGACTAAAGTAACACACACACACACACACACACACAGTAAGGCCTACGGCTCTTCCCCGTATTTGCCCTGCCTTGAAAGAACTGGCCTTTTGTGATTCAGGGGTTGTTTTACTGTGCAAAGAGGGATATTTTAAATGGTTTCAACCGTTTGTCCTATTTTTTGTCGTTTTCTCTGACTTGAATGTTTATCATCGTAATATTATGAGCCGCCGTGGGTGCCCCAAAATGGGGAAGAAAGGGGGGGTAGAAATCCAATAAATAAATTGAGGTAGACTCCCCACCCCAATTCCAGCAATTTCCCCATTTCAGGACCAAGTAATCCCTATCTGTTGGGGCTCCAAGCACTTAAAAACATGCTATGGACACTTTCAAGAATCAGTGATGATATCGCAGGTCATCGTTTGAATAGGAAAAAAAAACGATGCCGAATTGCACACATTAAAGGCGCAATCCTCACCTGGAGTAAGGCCGGCATACACTAAGCCAGCAAAGTTTGGCCGGCACAAGGGACACCGTAAAGTATGTTTGGACCACACTTGGAGTCAAAGAGGCCAGCACACAGACATGCGCCGTCCTCCCCGACTCCGAGAGTGGTCCAAACATGCTTTATGGTGTTTATTATGAACAATGCTTCATGTTTTGGGAGGGTGCCTCTGACTCTACAGTGAGGAAGTCTGGTCTAGTAGTTAGACCAAATGGAGGTGGAAGCCTTTTTACCCAGCGGGTAGTTAATCTGTGGAACTCCTTGCCACAGGAGGTGGTGATGGCATCTGGTCTGGATGCCTTTACGAGGTGATTGGACGGATTTCTGGAGGAGAGGTCCATCGTGGGCTATAGGCCATGATGGATTGTGCAACCTCCTTACATTGGTGGTGGGCTACTTCAGAGTACCGGGTGCAAGGGAGTGGCAATGGGATGCAAGCATCTTGTTGTCTCATGCCTCCCTGGGGCACCTGGTGGGCCGCTGTGAGATATAGGAAGCTGGACTAGATGGGCCTTTGGCCTGATCCAGCAGGGCTCTTCTTATGTTCTTAAGCCAGAGAGGCCCCAATTTTGAGTGTTGTAACTGGGAAAAGGATAAATAACTTAGGTGGGAGTTGGGTGGCAGGGAAATAGAGTGCCCTGCCATCACTTTCCCCCTGGCCAGAGAAGAACAGAACCTATAGCAGCATCATTGCCTCCACCCTAAATGCCCAAGCTGTGGATTTTTCAGTCTTGGCGTGCACACAGACACCGCGCACTCACTCAAAAGGACAGGCTGTTCTAACCTCACCCTGTTCTTCCGACTCTCTCCATAGGATGGTCGGAAGCCATTTGCTATTGGCAGTTTTCCCAGATGTTGTAGTTTGGGCTTGGGGGAAATGGAGGAGGGAGAACACACCACAGGCCCGATTGGGAACAATTCCAGGGCCACATACACTTAACGTCTTCCCATCCTGGAACAGGTAGGCCAAGAGGCCTGTGCTGTATCCGGCACAGGTTAGGAGCAGACTGGAGCACAACATGAATTTTAGTCCCCTTACGCCAGCTGGCCCTATGCTTGTCTATCCACCCACTGTCTTCTGCTCATTGGCCAGAGCGCAGGCAAGTGGGGGCGGGCCCCGCTGCGCACCGCTTGATTGGGTAGAGTCATGCTGTTCCTAGTTAACTTTTGTAAGCATGAGGACTAGAACCTTGGGGTGCCTTTTTATGTTTGGTTGCTTTTAATGAAAACTAAAACTCCAAGGAAAGGGACCTGGCTGTTCCTAAGTGGGGTAGCGGGTGAATAGCTAGCATAGTCTTCTAACGAGGGGCGTTTTTTATTTTGTTGAAAATTGCTTTTTGGTGGTTCAGCACCGCCTTTTGGCTGTTAAAATCTCTGAATAAAAACACAAAACAGGGCATTTTTGGTGTTTAAGGTATTTCCCAGAAATTAGAAATAATACTATTTCCCAGTAAGATTATAAAACTAGTATAGTATAATATAGATAAAAATACTATTAGATAATACTGTTTTCCAATTAGAAATAATACTGTGGCTGCATCTGCTGACACTATATCAGCTCGGTCATCTACCAATTACACTTTTAAAGCATTTAACATTAGTAAGGGCACAATCCTGAACTGAGTTAGGCCGGCATAAGCTAAGCCAGCAAAGTTTGGCCAGCACAAGGGACACGGTCAAGTATGTTTGGACCACGCTCGGAGTCAGAGAGGCCAGCAGACAGATGTGCGCCATCCTCCCTTACTCCAAGAGTAGTCATAAGAAGAGCCCCACTGGATCAAGCCAAAGGCCCATCTAGTCCAGCTAGACTAGGCCAAAGGCCCATCTAGTCACAATGGCCCACCAGGTGCCTCAGAGAGTTCAGTAGACAACAAGATGCCTGAGTCCTGTTGCCACTCTCTTGCACCTGGCATTCTGAAGTAGCCTAATAATAATAATAATAATAATAATACATTTATTTATATACCGCCTTTCTTAATATCACTAGATTTCTCTAATGATTGAACTCAAGGCGGTTTACATAGGCAGACTTTCTCACAAACCCGAAGGTTTTTACAATTTACAGAATGTTCTATCTTCCAAGAACAACACTCCTACAGATCTTTCTTTCTGGATTTAGCCTTCTTTCTTTAGCCACCCGCCTGTCGTCTGCTGGCTGATGAGGCTTCCCTGCTGCCACCAGAGATGCAGCTGATTTCAGCATACTCCTCCTCCCACGAGGCAGCTGAAACTCAGCTTTTAATCAGCCGCAGTTTCCAAGGTCTGCTGCTAGCAGAGACTTCCGGCAGTCCCGAGCTCACGACCTTGAGATCTTCAGGTGTTATCTTCGGGCAAACGGAGGCATTAACCCTCTCGGCTAAATCTTCTGCCTACTATTAACATAAGGAGGTTGCCCAACCCATCATGGCCTATAGCCCACGATGGACTTTTCCTCCAGAAATCAGTCCCCTTTTAAAGGCATCTAGGCCAGATGCTATCACCACCTCCTGTGGCAAGGAGTTCCAAGCATGGTCCAAACGTGCTTTACGATGTTGCTTGTGCCGGCCAAACTTTGCTGGCTTAGTTTATGCCGGCCTAACTCCAGGTTAGGATTGCGTTGGATATCACCTCTATCATCTACCTAGTACATTTTTAAAGCGTTTCACATGAGCGTTTCAAATGAGAACTTGGAATGAGAACATAGAATAAAAACACAGAACACTGCCCTTTTAATCAATAAATGTTGGGGAGAAACTCCCCCAAACTCCTGCCTCTAACCTGCTTCTTGGGGAAAAGAGGGACACACATGCTTGGTGGGGGCAAGGTCACTGTGGGGCAGAGGAGGTCACAAGATGGCTGAGCTGGGACTGGGGAGAGGGTCTACGGGACCCTCATATGTGGGGAGGGGAAGGAAGGGGAGCGAATAATAATTAAAAAAACAATGCAGAGATGATGGTAAATAGCCTTGTCGGAGGAACAGGGGTGTGGAGGAGGTTTAGTCGAGAGGGTTAAAGCCTCCGTTTGCTCGAAGATAAGATCCGAAGGTCGCCAGTTTGAGAACACCGGAAGTCTCCGTGAGCGGCAGACCTTGAGAAGTGCAGCTGATAAGAGCTGAGCTGTCTCCAGCTGCCTGTGAGAGGGGAGTTGTGCTGGGCCAGCTGTTTCTTTGGTGGGAGCAGAGAAGCCGCTTATCAGCCAGCAGGAAGGCAAGCGTGTGGCCAGAAAGAAGACTAAACCACGAAAGTTCCATCTGTATGTTGTAGTCCTTGAAAGACAGAACTTCTCTGTAATTTGTAAAAAACCCTTGCGGGTTTAGTATAGAGAAATAAAGCCTGCCCATGTAAACCGCCTTGAATTAAAGCCAGAGGAGCAATCTAATGGCCAAAGAAAGGCGGTATATAAATACTTGCATCATCATCATCATCATTATTATTATTACTGGCCCGCCGGAAGACCAGTCAGAAAGCTTTGCTTGTGGGGAGGGTAGCTGGCACTGTTGGGACATCAAACGGGTCAACTGGACTCAGCAATGAGATTCACAAATTGACAAGGGGAACGCTGGGCGGGACTTAGGCGGGACTTCCGCTTGAGTGGCAGCCCGTCTGCAGCGTTCCGCAGCTGTCCTGGCCTCGGGAGGGGGCCTCCCGCTCGCCGTGGGGGACAGGTAAGGGTCGCGCCGGGTGCCTGGTCAAGCAGCGGTGGGGCGCGCTAACCAGGGGCAGCCCCCCCCCAGGCCAGGACAGCTGCGGAGCGCTGTGGACGAGCAGCCAATCACACGGAAGCCCCGCATTAGTCCCGCCCAGCGTTCCCCTTGTCCATCTGTGAATCCCATCGCTGGCTGGACCCCTGTAGCCACTTGAAGAACAGCACTTGCCAGACCCACAAAGATGCTTTGTAAAATACAGTCAATCCATAGAGTCGACAGAGGGATGTTCTTTTCCCTCTCTCAAAACACCAGAACCAGGGGACATCCGCTAAAAGTGAGGGTTGGGAGAGTTAAAACAGATAAAAGGAAGTATTTTTTTTACCCAGCGGGTAGTTAATCTGTGGAACTCTCTGCCACAGGAGGCGGTGATGGCATCTGGCCTGGATGCCTTTAAGAGGGGATTGGACGGATTTCTGAAGGAAAGGTCCATCGTGGGCTACAGGCCATGATGGATGGTGCAACCTCCTTACAAAGGTGGTGGGCTACTGGTACCGGGTGCAAGGGAGTGGCAACAGGATGCAAGCATCTTGTTGTCTCGTGTGCGCCCTGAGGCTTCTGGTGGGCCGCTGTGAGATGCAGGAAGCTGGACTAGATGGGCCTTTGGCCTGATCCAGCAGGGCTCTTCTTATGTTCTTATGTTCTTATTCCAAAAGAGATGTATTGATGATGCTGTCCGTCTATCTGCCTGTTCCTTGCTTCCTTCGTAATCTCTCTCTCTCTCTCTCTCTCTCTCTCCCTCTTGCCTGGCCCAGCAACGCCCCCTCAAGCAGTCGCTGAGCAGCTCCCTCTGCCGGGAGTCCCACTGGAAATGCCTGGTCCTCACCCTGCTGATGTACGGCTGCTTCGGCGTCATGGCCTGGTGCCGCCTCTCCACGGTGACCCGCCTGAGCTATGACGGCGCCTACAAGGAGGCCTCGGGCACCTACCACGACAGCCCCTGCTCCGACGGCTACATCTACATCCCGCTGGCCTTCCTGGGCATGCTCTACGCGGTCTACCTGGTGGAGTGCTGGCACCGCTTCGCCAAGGGGCAGCGGCAGCACCGGGTGGACACGGCCAGCGTCGCCGAGAAGGTCCAGCGCATGCAGCAGGCCACGCCCTGCATCTGGTGGAAGGCCATCAGCTACCACTACATCCGCCGCACGCGGCAGGTCACCCGCTACCGCAACGGGGACGCCTACACCACCACCCAGGTCTACCACGAGCGGGTCAACACCCACGTGGCCGAGACCGAGTTCGACTACGCGGGCCACGGGGTGAAGGACGTCTCCAAGGAGCTGCTGGGCCTCTCGGACTACCCCGTCACCAAGCTGCGCTTCACCAAGTGCTTCAGCTTCGCCACGGGCGAGGCGGAGGCCGCCTACCTGACGCAGCGGGCCCGCTTCTTCGGCGAGAACGAGGGCCTGGACGACTACATGGAGGCCCGCGAGGGGATGCACCTCAAGAACGTGGACTTCAAGGAGCACATGCTGGTCTTCCCCGACCCCGGGCGCCCGCCCTGGTACACCCGCCGCGGCGTCTTCTGGCTGGCCTCCCTCGCCCTCCTCTCCTGGCCGCTGCGCGTGCTCGCCGAGTACCGCACGGCCAACGTCCACTACCACGTGGAGAAGCTCTTCGGGGCGGACGAGGGGCCCAGCCCGCTGGACGCCGTGGGGGGCTACGGGCGCCGCATCTCCCGCGTCAACACGGTCGACATGACGGAGCTGGAGTGGCACATCCGCTCCAACCAGCAGCTGGTGCCCAGCTACTCGGAGGCCGTGCTGATGGACGCCACCCTGGTGGCGGGCGCGGCCTACCTGCGCAGCTGCCAGCGCTGCCGCCGGACTGTCAGCAGCAACTCGCTGCCCTCCCGCGGCACCCGGGCCCTCTACGCCCGCCTGCCCTTCAGCTGCAGCCGCTTCTCGCTCGGCGGCGCCCGCCGGTGCGGGGGGGTCCTGCGCAGCCTGAGCGGCAGCCACGTGGGGAGCGGCATCGAGGCCGAGCCCCTGGAGAGCCCCCCCTGCTACCAGGACGCCCTCTACTTCCCCGTGCTCATCGTGCACGGCGGGGAGGGCTGCCACCGCACCATGCAGAGCCCCCCGGGGAGGGCGTTGGGGACCCCGCTTTGATCCTCGAGGGGGGGGG
>JAJKFI010000090.1:1642786-1660075 GCA_029204185.1 Lerista edwardsae
TATTATTATTATTATTATTATTATTATTATTATTATTATTATTATTATTATTATTAACAACACAAAAAATACAGTCAATAAATGAGCAAAAAGATCACAAAAATACCATTGGCTGGTGTTATCGGTCTGATACAACCAATCATTCTACCATGAAATCAGACCAAGAAATCTGGTCTGATTTTTACCAGATGCCTAGGTATCAACCAAATAGCTACGTCGTATGTATGATGTTGCAAGCACTGCCATTATAATATATCAAATACAACCTTTAATCCTCTCCCCTTTTCTATTTGTCTTACTCTTATTCTTTTCCCCCCGATTGATTACTGTAAACGCTTTTTGTTTCTTTCTTGATGCCAATAAAGGTGATGACAATGAATGAAAATATCAAATACAAATAAGTGCCTTGAAAAGAAGAGCTATCTAATAATAAATAGCTTATAGGCACATTTTTGTATTTGTGTATTATATATGCATGTGCTGTATGCACGCACACTAACTATCCCAATACAGTAAAACACAATGCTATTTACCTTTTACCCTCCCAGAGTTTCTTCTTTGGAGTTGCCGAGCTGTAAAAGTGTCATGATGTCGAATCTGGATACGCCTTTAAGGTCCCCAAAGGGCAGGCAGCCTACGGGAACGGCCCCCCAGCGCTCCCCAGAATCGGCTGCAACTTCTCTCCGTAGCGAAGCACCTTCTGGAAATACCAAGGCCAGGGCTTGAGTCTCCGACACCCTGATTACCGGCAGCTAATCACTCTGCAAGCGGGTTTTAAACCAGCTCAGGGAGACGGGCTTCAATCTGAATGGGCTGAGTCGGCCCACTTCTCCGGTGGCTGAAAGGATGGGGTGATTGGACAGGAGAGGGTCTCTGGACTTTGGGGCTGCAATAAAGGAGTAGAAAGGAACAGCCTCATTGCAGATCCGGAGACCCCAGTTCGCCTGAGGTCAACCTGGAGCCTCCCACTGATTTGACGGGGGTCAGCCCTAAATATCGACCTCAGTTCCCCTGATTGTGGACGCAGCTTAATCCTGGTGCGGAGGAGAACATTCTCACCGAGGTGTTGCCCCAATATTTGGACCAGCAGCTCCAATTCAAAACGGCACTCGTTTCCAGGGCGGGGGCTTGAGAAATTACGATGAGAATTCTGAATTCAAATTCGTCGTTGCGTCATTTCATTCCAAGGGGTGCTTCGGGGGGGGGGAACGGTGATCGCCAGCTGGGTGGATGCGTGTTGCCTATGGACGAAAAAGGGGGGGCATTTCTAAAGGCTTCGTTTCAGAATAGACATGCTCCAAGAGTCAAAGTGGAATTTGAATTACCGTATTTCCCCAAGTATAAGACTCACCTTTTTCCCCAAAAAATGGGGGCTAAAAATTGGGTGCGTCTTATTCAAGGGGTGTGCCAGGCAGAAATTTTTCAAATTTCTGGCCCCAAAATTAAGGTGCGTCTTATACTTTGGTGCGCCTTATACTTGGGGAAATACGGTAACTCCAGTGTCAGCCCCCACCCCCCACCAATGAAACTGCCCCTTGCCTTAAAATACATTTTGGAGGCTATGCTCCATATCTTGGGATGCTAAACGATGATTGGCACAAGGGCACAAGGCGCAGGGTCTTTTTGGGGGTGGCACCAAAACTGTTAGAATGTTCTACTGGCAGGATTTCCTGGTGTCTGGGTGTGTGTGCCAAGATGCCTCCCTCCCCTCTGGCCAGCTTCCACCTTCACTGCTTCTCCTCCTCCTCTTCCTCCTCCTCACGCCCTTGCTTGTCTCACCAATGCCGGATTATAAACTGTAAGCTCCTCGGGGCAGAGAATGGTTCTAATGCACGGAAATAACAGCACACATTGCCCCCGTTTAGTCCTACCTCCAGCTCCACCTCCCATCTCCTTTGTGTCAATATTTAAATTGCAAGCCCCTGAAGGCAGAGACGTGCCCTCTTGCCTTTGCGGTTGATGTCCAGGGACAGCAATTAATAATCTTTGCCAAAAAAAAAGCAATCACCACCACATTAGATAAATGAAGGAACTGGAGTAATAATTCAGGATAAGATAAATCACAGCGCACAGGGCCTCTCGCCCAGAGAATCACATTTGGGCTGTATATACAATCAGTCCTCTTTATATGTGAACTTGCTATCTGTGAATTCGCTGATCTGCGAGGGGCAGAATTGCTACTTTCCTCGTTATCCGCGCCGGTGCCCTTGTTATCCGCATGCAGAGACCTTCGAAGGCTGCAGGGACCTTCCGAACAGCACCTGCGACCAGCACTGACCCCTTTAAACTGGCCAGCAGAAGCATCCTTAAGGGGTCTGTGCTGGTCGCAGGTGCCGTTCGGAAGGTCCCTGCAGCCTCTGGAAGGGCTCTGCAGCATTCAGAGATCTTTGGGCACTTCCTGCTGCCCTCTGCTGGCTTCCTGAGGGTCTCAGCTGGATCCTTCTGATGGCAGAGAAAGGACCCCTTGCACCTAACCCCATGGATCCCATAGGATCAATGGTTTGTTATCTGCGAACCAGGAGACATCCACTAAAACGGAGTGTTTGGAGCATTAGAACGCAGTTAGCATGGAGAAAAGGAAATACTTTTTTTACCCAGCGGGGTCGTTCATCTGTGGAACTCCCTGCCACAGGAGGTGGTGATGGCGTCTTACCCAGGGTCTCTGCTGGATCCTTCTGATGGCGGATAAGGGACCCCTTGAACCTAACCCCATGGATCCCATCGGATCAATGGCTTGTTATCCGCAAATTCACAATCTGCGAGGATTTCCAGGAACCAGACCCTAGCAGGTAACGAGGATGGACTGACTGTATACTGCCCAGTCACTAACTGGAACTGTTTGAGAAAACTTGCAGCTATCTGGTTGGAAAAAAGATTTTTTTTTCCCCTGCCCCTCTCTCAAGCTGGCTTAGACCTGGAGATATTGATCGGCAGCAGGCCAAAGAGAGGGCTGTTTTTAAAGCACCCACCGTGAGTTCTTCACCCACGCTGTGAGTCTGGTGTCTGAACTTCCATTACAGGTATCCCCTCTGGCATTTCAAACAGTGTGTGGTTCTGCAGCTCTCCTGGAGAGCAGGATGTGGAATGTTTATTCATATGTCAACTTCGGAAAGCAAATCACAGAGAGTTGCAAAACCCCTAACAGGAGGAGGGGGTATACCCATGGTGCCTACTGCAGTCAAGTGATTTTTTTTCAGTCCTTTCCCTAGGAGAGCTAAAAAATATGGGTGAATCAGGGCCCAGATTTTAAGAACATCAGAACAGCCCTGCTGGATCAGGCCAAAGTCCCTTCTAGTCCAGCTTCCTGGATCTCACAGTGGCCCACCAGATGCCTCAGGGAGCACACAAGACCACAAGATGCCTGCATCCTGTTGCCAATCCCTTGCACCTGGCATTCTGAAGTTGCCTTCTTCTAAGAGAAGGTGGTTGCACCACCCATCATGGCCTGTAGCCCATGATGGACGTTTCCTCCAGAAATCTGTCCAATCCCCTTTTAAAAGCTCCGAGGCCAGACGCCACCTCCTGTGGCAAGGAGTTCCACAGGTTCACAGGTTAAAAAAGTATTTCCTTTTTTTTTCTGTTTTGACTGAGCTGACTTGGCGGTGGATTCCTGCCTAGCTGCAGAGATGAGGGGGGGTTGGGGAGGGGGGAGAGGGATGCAGGGGCGAGTTAAGCAGCTGAGAGGCTGGTGGCAAGAAAGCGGATTGGAGGCACCCAGGGTGAGTGCCAAGCGGCAGCTGTGTTAAATAGCCTTTCCCGGGATGAGATGAGCAAGCAGCTTCTCGCAAAGCAGGAATTGATGAGCCTTAAGGGATTAGGGGGACAACAGCTACGCTGATCGGGGGCTGAGCATTCCTGTACTCGGGTTAACTAACGCCTGTTTGAACCCAGATCCTTTGTGATGATGCCAGGTGGGTCCACAGCTGCCCCACCAAACCGGAGGCAGCCAGGAGGTCTGGAAGGACCCCAGCCCAAACAGGAAGTCTTCATGGAAATAGGGGACCTGGTGGGAACTGGAAATAGAGGGCTAGATCAAAACCTTCCATGTGGTTTTCTTTGGGGGGGAGGGTCAGCTTTGACAATAGATCACCTTGGGCCATCCCTAGCTTCCTGTTTAGGGCCCAAATCTCAGAATTGCCCCTCTAAAAGGTCCAGCTTGCAGCCTCTTGCCTCGCCACAAGGGGGTGAGGGGCAGAATGCTATCGGCGAGGGGCAGAATGGCTACTTTCCTCGTTATCCGCGGCCCTGTCCTCGTTATCCGCGATGCAGAGACCTTCCGGAAGGCTGCAGGGACCTTTGGAATGGCCCCTGCGACCGGCGCTGACCCCTTTAAAATGGCCGGCAGAAGCATCCTTAAGGGGCCCATGCTGGTCGCAGGGGCCCTGAACAGAGCAAAGCATTCTGAGTCATTGCTTCCAGTATGTCTTATTTTGCTTGCGGGGTGTAGAGTCCTGTTTTGTGCACTGATTGCTTTCATTTCTGCTTGTGGGCACCCTGGGGCCTGGCAGAACCAAAGAACGGGGTGTGCCTTTTTTTGGGGGGGGGGAAACAAACCACGACTTCCAGATCTCAGTTTTGGGGGTCTCCAGCTAAGCTGCTAGATCTCAGTGTTTTGTTTTTTTGCAGGTGGAGACGTGAGTTTTGGAAGCCCCAAATCGATGCCTGGTTTTTACATTGTAAAAGCTTTTAAAAGGTTCTTGGTAAGTGGATTTGTCAGGGGGGTGATGGCGTTGCGGGGGGGGGGGAAGGACGATTTTCCTGCCAGCACCTGGGAACCAAGAAAGCCGCTTGGGATAATTGAGCTCCCAGCTGGTGCTCGGTCAGTGTGGGGCAGGGAATGGCCGGGGGTGAGGAGAGGGGAGCCGAAAGAGGCCGCTTGAATTGGCTGGGGAGGAGGACGATACCCTGAAGTTGGAACTGCTCAGATGGGCCGTACGTGTGTCGCAGGGCCGGCTCTATCAGTGGTGGGGCCCAATGTGGGGCATTCCTGTGGGGCCCCCAACCCTCCCTGTGGGGCCCCCACTCACCAAGAAGAGCGCTGTTCGTGCCACGTGCAAAGCACGGCATGTGGAAGTAGTTGGTGGTGACATCATCACATCCCCGCCGACTGCTTCCAGGTGGCCCATCTGGGGCTGTTCAGAGGCAGAGGCAGGCGGGAGAGAAAAGCTGCTCTGCTCGCCCCACTGACTTGCAGCCCATCGAGGTCCCGGCTGCAGCCACAGGCAATACGGTCACCCTGCTAGCGCAGGGCCCCCTGAAGTGCGGGGCCCGATGGGACGACATTGGTCACGTTGGCTTAAAGCCGGCCTTGGTGTGTCGCATTAGAATGTAAGCCCCTTCCCCACCTGACCAAAGTCGCCCCGATCAAGCAGAGCCTCTGAATTTTATCAGGGCGTACCATGTTTCCTTGACCCCCTTCCCTTCTCCAGTGGGTCAGAATTTCATGCCACCGCTGGATCATCACTTCTACAAATTTACAATATATACAACAACATCACAAGTTAGGCGCAAGTTAGGCCGGCCCAGGTTAGGCCAGCAAAGTTTAGCCGGCACAAGGGCCATCGTAAAGGATGTTTGGGCCACTCTCGGAGTCAGAGAGGCCAGCAGACAGACGTGCGCCATCCTCCCTGACTCCGAGAGTGGTCCAAACGCCACTCCCTTGTATCTGGCATTCTGAGGTAAAATTCTGAGGTAAAATTCTGAGGCAAATAAAGCAAAGTTTGGCCGGCAGAAGGGACACCGTAAAGTATGTTTGGACCACTCTCAGAGTCAGAGAGGCCTGAACACAGACGTGCGCCATCCTCCCTGACTCCGAGAGTGGTCCATACATGCTTTACGGTGGCCCTTGTGCCAGCCAAACTGTGCTGGCCTAACTGTGCTGACCTAACTCCGGTTGGGATTGCGCTCTGAAATGCTCGTCTTCACACAATATAGGCAGGCCCGTGTTGTCCTCAGGGGGCTCCGTTCCAGGACACACACACACACACCAGATATAGAAAACCACAGATGTGGAAATCCACAGTTTTCAGGCCTGCCGCCACCCTCCAATACCGACCGGAGCTGGAGGCTTTGTGGGCTTCAAAATGACTCTTAAAAAGAAAACAAAAGCAACTTCCAGTTTTTTGACATTTACAGTCAATCCTCTTTATATGCAAATTTGCTTATCCGCGAGGGGCAGAATGGCTACTTTCCTCATTATCCGCAGCCCTGTCCTCGTTATCCGGATGCAGAGACCTTCCGGAAGGCTGCAGGGACCTTCGGAACGGCCCCTGCGACCGGCGCTGACCCCTTTAAAACGGCCGGCAGAAGCATCCTTAAGGGGCCCACACTGGTCGCAGGGGCCGTCCGGAAGATTCCACAGCCCTACCTTGCTTGTGTGTTTACACACGGACTGGCAGCATCGCCCAGGGTTTCAGGGGCAGTGACGCTGCCGGACCGAGCCCTACCCTTGTCCTACGCAGCTCTGCAGGGTTGGGCCCTGGCTGGCAGCAGCTCCCCAAGGTTTTGCCCGCAGGTCGTTTGCAGCCCGGCCAGATCTGAGCGGCTTCTACCAGCAGAGCAGATTCCCCATTCCTGAGCTGCCTACCTGCCTTTGGTGGCTCCTCCACTCTTTGACCAGGCCCCTCGCTCTTTAGCCTAAGCAGCCGAACAATTAATCCTGCCCTGTCTCCGAGGCTGGGAGGCTTGTGGGGCCGGCTGTCCTCAATGCATCAGTCGGAATTACCCTCGTCTTCCCAGCCTTCTGCTGCCGCTAATCGCCTTCCCTCGGCAACACCTTGTGTTAGCGCACAACAGGCGGTGGAGTCTAATTGCCTTTGTCACTAAGCCCCCCAGATCTCCACAGTTAGCGGCTTAACCATAGCCTGGGGCCATAAGCTGGCTTGCACCTCATCAGACCCGCCTGGAAATAGACTTCTGTCCAGCCCCGGCAGGGCAAGGCAGCCCCGAGACAGCCAGTTTCTAGAACCAGGAGGTTGCCCAGACCCCATCGCGGCTCGTAACCCGGGATGGACTTTTCCCTCCAGCGCGCTGCCTAATCCGCCTTTTTAAGGCACCCCGGCCGGGTGCCACTGCCGCACCCTGTGGCAAGGAGTTCCACAGGCCAGTCCCACGCCGCAGTTTTCTTTTGCCCATTCTAAACTCTCCTGAACACTCCATTTTAGACTTTTGATTCCATCCCAGTGTTTCTTTTTGGTCCCCTCCAAAGGAGCCGGGACATTGGGGGAGCCAGCACCTACAAGCCACTAAAAGCCAGCATCCTGCCTTAAGGAGTCAGCAAGGAGGAGAGAGGACTCTCGAGAAAAGACCCTCATGCTGGGGAAGATGGAAGGCCAAAGGAGAAGGGGGCGGCAGAGGATGAGATGGTTAGAGAGTGTCACCGAAGCAACGAACATGAAATTGGGCGAACTCCGGAAGCTAGTGGAGGACAGGGAGGCCTGGCGTGCTGCCGTCCAGGGGGTTGTGAAGAGTCGGACACGACTTAGTGACTGAACAACAACAACAACAAAGGGGTCACCATCACACCCAACAATCAGTTAACCCTACAAATGCGGCGGGTGCAGTGAACGCCCAGGCAGATAGAAGGGGACAGTCTAAATGAAGAGTATTTCCCCTTCTTTTTCTTTCTTTCTTTCGTTTTTTTTTTCCATTCTAGCACGAAAACGAAAGAAAAATATTCCCATTCCCTTTTCATTCAGACTTCTCTAAATTCTGTGCCCCTTGGCTCCCATTTCCCAAGCAAGGGAGGGACGTGGTGGCGCAGTGAGTTAATCCGCTGTTGCTGGGCTTTCGACCACAAGGTTGGGAGTTTGAGACTGCGTGACGGAGTGAGCTCCCGTTGCTTGTCCCAGCTCCTGCCAACCTAGCAGTTCGAAAGCACCTAAAAAATGCAAGGAGATAAATAGGGACCACTTCGGTGGGAAGGGAACGGCATTCTGTGCGCTACGGCGTAGAGTCATGCCGGCCACATGATCGGACAAAAACGCCGGCTCTACAGGCTTTGAAACGGAGATGAGCACCGCCCCCTACAGTCGGTCACGACTAGACCATGCGGTCGTGGGGAAACCTTTACCTTTACCTTTTACCCAAGCAAGGGTCTGGTGGCAAGTAGCCACAAGTCGGCCTTTTTCACGGAATCCAAAAACTGTCTGCTTACGCATGCTGCGTACATCCCAGGCCAAGACAGAGGATGCTTCATTAATGCGTATTTCAAAGCTGAAGATAACACAATTTGGGGGGGAATCGGGGCTGGGGTTGTTGCAGAGGCCCCGGCCTTTCACCCTTCCCCGACCCCTATCGCAGCCAGCTGCAGCAGCATGCCCTAGCCCCCTCCTCCCTCCTGTCTCTCCTTCTGCCCCACCACCTCCACTGCACTGGAGGGTGTTAGCCCCTCTTCCGCGATCTAGAGACGATGCTCCTTGTCTCCAGGTTGGGACCCAGACATATTGAGTGTGCTTAATCTTTTACTCGCAAATAATCTCTGTGGCTAAGATCACTCTTGGCATCAAGGCAAGTGTCTGATACACTCTGAATCCCAGGGCTCTAATCCCGCCACCAGCAGGAAGGCACTCAAGTGATGGAGGAGGGATTTTCCTCCCGCCCCCTCCCGGCCCTCCAACTTGGGGGAGTCCCAGAAGAAATAGCGCAACCTTCGCCTGAATATTAACGTCCCAAGTTATCCTTTGTTGTGATCTGGCTTCCAGACCCCTCTGAGAGCAGACCTTGATCGTCTGACCCCAAACCAGGATAATCTGTCCAGAGGTCTCATCTTCCCCATAATTCTGTGGACCGCAGAAACAATTATTGGGGCTGGGGGGCGGGCACAGGCGAGGCAAAGCATCTGAAGAGGCAAATTTTGCCCCAGCATGTTAAGAGTCCTGAAAGGGAAAGAACAGGATATTTCGCACAAACAGCCCTAAACATTAAGAAACACAGTGGCAATGATATTGATCATGAGTGGGTGTGGTTAAGAGGGGGGATTGGTTAAGGGGCGGAGCTGTGAATTCTTGGCTTGAGTCTTTGGCAAGAACTCAGCAGCCTCAGTCTTCCCCACCCGTGTAATGGGCGCAATAGTCTTTACCGACCTTACAGGGAGTTGCTAGGACTGCATCAAAGTCTTATACGGGAAGGAGTTTGCACACTCAGCAGCTGTGCCAATGCTTGATGTTAATAATAAGTGCAAATAAAAACTTGGCATCAAGGCAAGTGTCTGATACACTCTGAATCCCACATCTGGGATAAAAATGCTGAAATCAAGGTACGGTATTACAATGTTCCATATTAAGAATATTCTGATCTGCTTTATGTATTCCCTGGCCAAAACAGCAAAAACCTTGGTATGCACGAACAACACCATCATGTCATGTAATAATAATAATAATAATAATAATAATAATAATAATAATACATTTATTTATATACCGCCTTTCTTAAGATCACTAGATTTCTCTAATGATTGAACTCAAGGCGGTTTACATAGGCAGACTTTCTCACAAACCCGAAGGTTTTTACAATTTACAGAATGTTCTATCTTCCAAGAACAACACTCCTACAGATCTTTCTTTCTGGATTTAGCCTTCTTTCTTTAGCCACCCGTCTGTCGTCTGCTGGCTGATGAGGCTTCCCTGCTGCCACCAGAGATGCAGCTGATTTCAGCACACTCCTCCTCCCACGAGGCAGCTGAAACTCAGCTTTTAATCAGCCGCAGTTTCCAAGGTCTGCTGCTCGCAGAGACTTCCGACAGTCCCGAGCTCACGACCTTGAGATCTTCAGGTGTTATCTTTGGGCAAACGGAGGCATTAACCCTCTCGGCTAAATCTTCTGCCCTAAGTACCATTTGATGAGGAATTTAAGGCAGAACGCAGAGAAACAAGCCAGAGTGTGATGTCTCCATTCTATCAAAAGTTATGGCCAAAAAACCGAGAAAATGAAAATACAAGTGTGACGTCACTTCCTGTTGTTACGTCCTTTTGCGGGCATCGTTTTGCCCCCTGGCAAATAGAAGGGGAAGAAATGGAAGCAGTGACAGAGTTTATCTTCCTGGGCTCCAAGATCACCGCAGATGGTGACTGCAGCCATAAAATTAAAAGACGTTTCCTTTGTGGGAGGAAAGCTATGGCGAACCTAGACAACTTAATAAAAAGCCGAGACATCACCCTGCCGACAAAGGTTCACATAGTCAAAGCTGTGGTTTTCCCAGTAGCAATGTATGGCTGTGAGAGCTGGACCATAAGGAAGGCAGAGTGCCGAAGAATAGATGCTTTTGAATTATGGTGTTGGAGGAGACTCGTGAGAGTCCCCTGGACTGCAAGGAGGTCCAATCGGGCAATCCTCCAGGAAGTCCAGCCTGATTGCTCCCTGGAAGGACAAATCCTGAAGCTGAAGCTCAAGTACTTTGGCCACCTCATGAGAAGAGAGGACTCTTGAGAAAAGACCCTCCTGCTGGGAAAGATGGAAGGCAAAAGGAGAAGGGGGCGACAGAGGATGAGATGGTTAGATAGTGTCACCGAAGCAATGAATATGAAATTGGGCGAACTCCGGAAGCTAGTGGAGGACAGGGAGGCCTGGCGTGCTGCGGTCCAGGGGGGCACGAAGAGTCGGACACAACTTAGCGACTGAACAACAACGGATTCATTAGCTATGCCACTGGTCCAGGGTTTGTGCTGCCCATCTGGGCAGTGGCGTATCTACAGGGAGGGCAGAGCTCTAAGTCTTGCAAGGAGCCTGACCCTGTCATGTAAATCCCTCCTCTCCCTACTGCTGTAGCCAGTAAGCAACGCCAAGATGTTGCTGTTCCCTGTGAGGATTGGCTGAAACGGTGCAGGAGAGGAGGGATTTCCACTGCAAGGTGAGGCTTCTGGCAAGACTTAGAGCTCTGCCCTCCCTGTAGAGACGCCGCTGCACCTGGGATTGCAACAGAACAAGGTCAGATGTTGCTACCTCTCTCTCCTGGACCGGGCTGTCACACAGCCGGATCAGGTTGGCACAGCTGGGTCTGATTCATCAGGAACCGGTTTACTCTGAGGAGGGAGGAGGGAAGAGATCGGGACGGGCCTTGTTGCTTAGCACAGAGAGCAGTGAGAAAGGGGGCAAGCAAGGGAGCAGCAGGCCTAGCCAGACTGTTTTCCCAGTGCTTTCCCGTAGCTATTTCTCGCCCCCCCCCCCCGTTCCGCAATATCCTTGGCGTGGAAAATTGGAACGGGACTCGATTTGGAGTCCTGATTGCTTCCAGATGTGGGCCAAACCTGTGTCAGCACAATAGAGGAAAGGAAGGAGGACATAAGCAGCCACTCGTGAGGCTGGGGGGTGGGGGAAGGAGAGGAACAATGCGAGGCAAATGGAGAGACCGAACGGCAAACAATACGCCCCAGATTCGGGCGGGGAAGACGCACAAAGAGAGCTGATGAGAGGAACCGGAGGAGAAGGGAGAGGAAGAGGGGGGCGCGGAGGAAGTGGCTTGGGAGATGTGGAGGCTTTGGGAGGCGGTGGGGTGGGGGGCACACACCTCTTCAGCTGGTGAACCCAGCGTGTGGAACCTGGCATTTGGAAGTAGCCTACCGCTCACGTAAGGAGGTTGGGCCACCCATCACGGCCTATAGCCCACGACGGACCTTTCCTCCAGAAATCTGTCCAATCCCTTTTTCAAGGCTGCCCCACCCCAGGCCAGATGCCATCCCCATCTCCAGTGGCAAGGAGTTCCACAGATTAATGACCCGCTGGGTAAAAAAGTATTTCCTTTTACCTGTTTTAACTCTCCCAACCCTAACGTCAGAACATCACAAGAGCCCCGCTGGATCAGGCCAAAGGCCCCTCTAGTCCAGCTTCCTGTATCTCACAGCGGCCCACCAGGTGCCTCAGGAAGCATTGAAGACAACAAGATGCCTGAGTCTTATTGCCACTCCCTTGCACCTGGCATTCTGAAGTCGCTGACTTCTAACGTAAGGAGGTTGCACCACCCATCGTGGCCTGTAACCTCTGATGGACGTTTCCTCCAGCAATCTGTCCGATCCCCCTTTTAAAAGCACCGAGGCCAGAATAAATGTCCCCTTACCTTGAGGAGGCCTCTATGACTTCCCCACCACTACTGAATGCGGCACACACCCCACTGGGATGGCTACATCAGGGCTGGAAAAGTGGATAGGATTTGGCCCTCAATTTTAATGGATGTCCTCTGGTTTTGGGTGAAGGGAGAATTAGATCAGCAATTGGACGGGAGGGAGAGTTAGAAAAGAAAATTGCTTTACGCAGTGGAAATTAGTCCGTGGAACTCCTTGCCACAGGATGCTGTAGGGGGCACCTGGCCTAGTTGTCTACAAAAGGACAGATTTATGAAGGAAAAGTGAAGCACACATTACAAGCCACAGTGACTACATGCAACCAGCAAGATAGGTGTGTGCAACCTCCAGGTTTTAGAAGTGGGCTGTCTCTGAATGCCAGGTGCAAGGGAATGGCACCAGGATGCAGGCATCTTGTGGTCTCGTGTGCTCCCTGAGGCATCTGGTGGGCCACAATGAGATGCAGGAAGCTGGACTAGGTGGGCCTTTGGTCTGATCCAGCCGGGCTCTTCTTACTTTCCTAATAGAAATCTATTGCCAGTTTATGGCCCAAAAGAAAAACCAATGCAGTTCACATTGCCATAAAAATGTTTGTATTGCATCTCTGCTGAACAAAGAGAGCTATAGAACACATAGGTGCATCTATATTCCCAAAGAAGAATCTAGATTTGAAAGGAGGGAGAATAGGCTTCATGATTAATTGCATTTTTTCCCTATAAAAATCAAAGCAGGACAGGACAGGAATATATTTTTTTGCCTACATAGGTTTTCTCACGCAATATACTGTAGATGTGCTGCCCTCTTGTGGACGAAAGCAGGCGCTGCCGGCTCGGCTGCCAAGAAAGCTTTTTATATTGCATTTGTGCTGAATATATAGTAGAGAAGAGCATAGGCAGAAATGCATTTCGATGCCTGAGATGGTCGGATTTGGGAGGAGGGGGTAGGCTTCTTGGTGAGCAGCATGTTTTCATATAGAAGCAGAACCTATATACAGAGATGCTTTTCAAACCCGGGGATTCTATGGGAATGTAGACGTGCTGCCACCCTGTGGACAGAAACAGTAACTGCAGACCACGCTGCCAAGAATGCTTTTGCATCTGCGCTGAATATATTGCAAAAGAGTCTTTAAGGTGGCCAGATCTGAGAGGTAGAGAGTAGGCTTCTTGATAAGGAGCATGATTTTCAATAGCAAAACTCAAGCCTGGACAGCATGCAGCGATATTTTTCCCCATACATAGGCTTTCAATGGCAAAATAGATATGCTGCCCTCATGTGGACAAAAAACTAACTGCAGGCCTTCCGGGCAGTTGTATTTCTCTGTGCTGAATACATAGTAAGAACGGAAAGAAAAGGCGGACATGCGACTAGTCGCCCGTGGTGGAGGGATTTTGAAGGAGGGAGCTGGATACTTCAGTAATAACATGCTTTTCTATTAAAAACAACAACAACCGCAGAGTTCAAAAACAGGGAGTTTTTAGTTACCTATACTGTACAGTATAGGTTTTCTATGGCAATTGTGTTGTGCTGCCCTCATGTGGACCAAAACGGGAACTGCAGGTTAGGCTGCCCAATGTGCTTTTTATATTGCATCTGCGCTGAACTTATTTATTTATTTATTTATTTATTTATTTATTTAAAGAATTTATACCCCGCCTTTCCCATGCCTGAGCAAATGCCCAAGGCGGCTGGCAGAGAACAAAAAAAAAAGGACAATGTAACCGCAATAAATAAAACACCTTAAAATATTTTTTAAAAACATATTTAAAAACATTTAACATGAACAAAGAGAATGTCCAAAAATAAAGCGAGACCCAACTCTCCTCATTGGGCCCTTTGGAGGTGCGAAACAATTGACCAGGGGAGTAAACTATGACAGTATTCCAGAGAAGAAGAGCTCCGCTGGATCAGGCCAAAGGCCCATCTGGTCCAGCTTCCTGCATCTCACAGCGGCCCACCAGGTGCCCCAGGGAGGCACGAGACAACAAGATGCCTGCATCCTGCTGCCACTCCTTTGCACCTGGGATTCTGAGGTACATTTCTGAGGTAAATAAAACAGAATTTGCTATCCCAAGAACATAAGAAGAGCCCAGTTGGATCAGGCCAAAGGTCCCTCTAGTCCAGCTTCCTGCATCTCACAGTGGCCCGCCAGATACCTCAGGAGCACATGAGACAACAAGTTGCCTGCATCCTGTTGCCATTCCTTTATATCTGGCATTCTGAGGTAAAATTCTGAGGTAAATATGAGGTGAATAAAACAGAATTTGCTATCCCAAGAAGATAAGAAGAGCCCAGTTGGATCAGGCCAAAGGCCCCTCTAGTCCAGCTTTCTGCATCTCACAGTGGCCCGCCAGATATCTCAGAAGCACGAGACAAAAAGTTGCCTGCATCCTGTTGCCACTCCTTTATATCTGGCATTCTGAGGTAAAATTCTGAGGTAAATATGAGGTGAATAAAACAGAATTTGCTATCCTAAGAACATAAGAAGAGCCCAATTGGATCAGGCCAAAGGCTTCCTGCATCTCACAGATGCCTCCAGATGCCTCAAGAAGCACAAGAGACCACAAGATGCCTGCATCCTGTTGCCACTCCCTTGCGCCTGGCATTCAGAGACAGCCCACTTCTAAAACCAGGAGGTGGCACACCCCCATCGTGGCTTATAACCTGTGATGGGGTTTTCCTCCATCAACCCGCCCGATCCCCTTTGAAAGGCACCCAGGCCAGACGCCATCACCACCTCCCATGGCAAGGAGTTCCACACACGAAGAGCCTATCCCTATCCAATTTTCCAGCTCTGCTGTAGCCATCCCAGTGTGTGTATGTGCGTGTGCGTGCGAGCTGCATTCAATGGTGGTGGGGAAGTCAGAGAAGCCTCCTCAAGGCAAGGGGACATTTGTTCAATTGCTTGGAGGCTGCCTTGCAGCTGGAAAGTTGGCTCGGATCGGGCCCTGCCTTGGTTAATCTGGCCAAAGAAGCGTTTTCTTGGTCCGTTCTCTCTCTCCCACTACTCAATTGGAGTGGCTGTCCCCTGGTTCTGGTGCTGAGCAGGAGGGAAAAGAACATCCCTCTGTCCAGGCTCTCCACCCCCCTCTTTTGAGGAAAACCAAGGCAGCAGGAAGCCTCCGTCCTTTTATGACCAAACTAGGCTCGGAGCTCTCCGCGCTAGTCAGAGAGGCCGCCCAGTGCCTGCTGGAGAAAGGACGCCACGTTCTTTGGTTTGTGGATGGGGGGGGGTGAGGGTGTCCCTTCCAGGGATCTGTATGGTCGGCCTCCCCCGAGCCGCTGACCTCGTCAGGCCCGTGCCCTCTCGCGCTCCCTCCCCGCAGAATTGCTGGCTGTGCGGGAGCTTTTCCAAACGCTCCCACGTTCCCGCGCTGGCCACGTTTCTCCGGTGAGGAGTTCACCACCCCAGGCGATTGGCCACGGCTATATGCGAAGCACACAGAAACCGAGGTCAGATCATGAGGCTGCCTGCTCAGCCAAGGCACACAGAGGCATTGGGGGAGTTGGATTACAGTCGCTCCTCTCCCCCCACACACACACTTCATGTTTCCCCCCCCCCACGAAAATTCAGGCCAAAAGAAAAACTTGGAAGGAGACAATTGCGTTCAGCCATAGGGCAAAGGGGGACAAATTCTGCCAGAGCCAACAGCCCAGATGGTGCAATGGGGAGACGCCGCTTTCGAAGAGCGGAACAGGCCGTTTGGGTCAACGGTTGCAACATCAAGAGAGAAAATATTGCGGGGTGGGGGGAGAGACAAGGCAAAGTGGTTTAGATCTTGGAGCAAAAAAGGTAATCCTGGATTTCACACCAAATGCTCTTCTGGTGTAAACAGGAGTGGAAGTGAGCCAGCAGGGATCGTTTCGATGTCTTTCGAGCAGAAAAAAATGTCCACGGTGGGCACAGATATGTAAGACGCCCAGCTGACGACATTCCCATGGGCTCATTTGAACTCAAAAGACACATCCCGGACGACCACAGCTCCCTGAGGACTAGAACCTCTGTTAGGCTGGTGAAGGAAAGCAGCTCACGGGTTCATTGCTCGGTTCATTTTGGGCCTGCGTGAGCGCCTCGTCGCTGAGACAATCAGACGATTAGAACGGCTGTTTTGCAGCTCGCTCGGAGAACAGTGACCCCCTCCTTTCGCCCTGGCTTGCTGAACAATGGAATGTGGCATGAGTAATCATGTTCACGTTCCATTCTTCGGCAAGCCAGGGCTAGGAGAGAGGGTTGTTTTTCTCTGAGCGAGCTGCAACAGAGCAGTTCTAATCGACTGCCTGCCGGACTCAGGTTTTGATTTGTTTGAACTGCTTTTATTTAACACGGCTTTTGTTATCAGCGGTGGGGCAGGGGAAACAAACCTTAGTGGATACTGAGGGATGGCAGTATGGCCTGTACATACTTGGGGTGGCAGCAGGACATGATTTCACTGGTTAAGACTTGGGAACCTGTCAACAACAACCAGGGACTAGACCTGGCTTGGCTCCATCTTGGGGACTGAGATGCAGTGAGGACTTGGGCAATGAGATGCAGGCATCTTGTTGTCTTGGGTGCTCCCTGAGGCATCTGGTGGGCCGCTGTGAGATGCAGGAAGCTGGACTAGTTGGGCCTTGGTTTGATCCAGTGGGGCTCTCCTTATCATGATAGATCTAGTGATGGAACCCCCTGGGCACAGCGTTTTCTCATGGGTTCAAAAACACACCATCGTCCAACTTCTGCCAACAGGGAATGTGCAAAGCCGGCCCAGACCACTAGGGGACACTGCCTTCTGCTCACAATGACATGAAAAATCACAATGCAATCCCGGCTTGCGGTCTTCTCCTCCGGCACCGCTCCGTCTGACCCTTTCAGCGTTGGCAGCTGCCAAATGTTTCGTCGCAGAAGAAGCTGTCTGGTGGTGGGATAAGCGTGGGGAGGGGGAGGCACGTGCCCCAGGCAACTATTTCCTGACACAGCAGAAAACAAAATGGGCTTTTTGGTCTCTCTTGGTGTTTTGTTTTGTTTTCATTGTCGACAACTCCAGGGTCTGTCTCGGACAATCTGGCAGGCAAAAAGACCCCGGGGGGGAGTTGCAAATGGTTGAGATGATAAATTCAAGCTGTGTGTCTGGTAAGGGGGGGGCCTGTGGTCACCTCATGCAGGGTCGTGAAACCACACACACACACACACACACACACACACACACACACACAGAGAGAGAGAGAGAGAGAGAGAGAGAGAGAGAGAGAGAGAGAGAGA
>JAJKFI010000090.1:1660085-1676882 GCA_029204185.1 Lerista edwardsae
AGAGAGAGAGAGAGAGAGAGAGAGAGAGAGAGAGAGAGAGAGAGAGATCCAGTAGAACAGGAAAAGGTGCAGAAGAGAGCAACCAAAATGATTACTAGGTTCCTTTACAAGGGCCTTACAAGAGTTTAGGGCTCTTCCGTCTAGAACAAAAGGCGCTTGAGGGGGGACATGATTGAGACTTATGAAATTATGCATGGGAGGGATAGACTTGATAGAGGGATGTCCTCTTCCCTCTCGCCCAACACCAGAACCAGGGGACAGCCACTCAAATTGAGGGCGCCATCTTAAGGCGCCCGTGGCGCGAACACTACGTCATAGTGTCGGCGTGACACACGGGGGTGCAGATTGGCACCAGCACCCCCTACCCAGCTTAGGATATGGCACTGGCTGGCCAGCCACACATTCCGACGCTGGGTAGGATTGCGCTGCAAGTGTTGGGAGAGTTAGAACCAACACAAGAAAATATTTCTTGACCCAGCAGGTCATGGACCTGTGGAGCTCCTTGCCACAAGAGGCGGCGATGGCATCTGGCCCTGGATGCCTTTCAAAGGGGATGGGGCGTGTTTCTGGAGGACATGCTCATTGCAGGTTGCAAGTCGTGATGAGGGGTTTGTGCAAGCTCCTGATTTTCGAAGTGGGCTGCCTCAGAATGCCAGGTGCAAGGGAGTGACCACAGGATGCAGAGATTGTGTGTGCTCCCTGAGGCATCTGGTGGGCCGCTGTGAGATGCAGGAAGCTGGACCGGATGGGCCCTTGGCCTGATCCAGAGGGGCTCTTCTTATGTTCTAAAGAGAGTCGGAAGTGATGAGTACAACCAAATGATCTGTGCCTTGGACAGATTTCTGGAGAAAAAGTCCTTCGAAGGCTACAGGCCATGACGGGTGGTGCAACCTCCTTATTTTAGGGGAAGGCTACCTTGGAGTGCTGGATGCAGGGGAGTGGCAATGAGATTTACCTCATATTTACCTCAGAATTTTACCTCAGAAATTTACCTCAGAATGCCAGATACAAGGGAATGGCAACAGGATGCAGGCATCTTGTTGTCTTGTATGCTCCCTGAGGCATCTGGTGGGCCGCTGTGAGATGCAGGAAGCTGGACTAGTTGGGCCTTGGCTTGATCCAGTGGGGCTCTCCTTATGTGGAGATATGGGGCTCTGCACCCCATTTTAGGCACCTTCATATCTGGGGCTGGTTCTGCCGTGTCACCCCCCCTCTTTTGCACCACATTCGGAAGACTGTTCTCCTTCCCTTCCCTCTTCTTTTAATGGCCTTTCTCAAAGTTTTGAGCACCGTCCAACTTTTTGACTCACGCCTGCCTTGTTGGCAGGCTGGGATTTTGTTCCCTCGCCAGAAACAAACAACAAAAAAAGCTCTTCTGTGCTGTCACCACCACAATAGGCACCCGGGGACCGATCCGACTGTCTACTGAGGTCTCCCACAGCGTTTCACCCGATCCCCGACGGACACAAAGAAAGCCTGCAGGAATTTCCTGTGTCAGTAAAAAAACGGGTTGGGTGAGCCATAGAATCACAGGGGACTTGGCCTCTGAGCTGTTCTCCAGCTGGTTTTTCATGGAGGGGGGCATCCGTGGGTCAGTGATAGTGTCTTCTGGGAAGTTCATCTCCATTGATGACTCAAGGACCTTCCCGAGGGATTCCAGATGGTCCCCCATTTAGGAATTGTCAGCTTCGGGATGACCTGGTGCCGGTTGAATCAGACCGAACCTTCCATCAGGGCTGACGAACTTGTGGAGCGGGTTTTTGCGTATCTCAGCGGCTGAGGAAGCTCAGAACGTTTCTTTGGATCGGATGTGAATTGCGAAAAAAATGTCAAAACAGGACAAAGTTTAAAGGGTAGGAGGGGGAGAGAGAGAGAGAGAGAGAGAGAGAGAGAGAGAGAGAGAGAGAGAGAGAGGCTGCTTCAGGGTTCAGACACCACAGCGCATTAGATTTCACTCTGTGGGCACAATCCTAACCTGGAGTTAGGCTGGCACAGTTAGGCCAGCAAAACAAGGGGCACCGTGAAGGATGTTTGGACCCCTCTCAGAGGCAAAGAGGCCAGCACACAGATGTGCACTGTCCTCCCTGACTCCGAGAGTGGTCCAAACGCCACTCCCTTATATCTGGCATTCTGAGGTAAATTTCTGAGGTAAAATTCTGAGGTAAATATGAGGTAAAGCAAAGTCTGGCCAGCACAAGGGACACCGTAAATATGTTTGGATCACTCTCAGAGGCAGGGAGGCCAGCACACAGACGGGCGCCATCCTCCCTGACTCCGAGAGTGGTCCAAACATGCTTTACGGTGTCCCTTGTGCTGGCCAAACTTGGCTGGCCTCACTGTGCCGGCCTCACTCCAGGTTAGGATTGCATCCTGTGTCAAATTGCTGGCATAAATGGCATCCTCCCAATCTGCGCCCAAGCCACGATGGGCGCCCTTTCTTTGGGAACCTGGGTGCCGATCCCGAGGTCCGCTGGGTCGCGATTTAACGCAAAGGCAAACCACGAATGCAGGAGAAGGCTGACAATAAAGCACAGTTCGTTCGGCTTTGCAGCTCTCTGGCCCTTGGGTCGCCCCATTCACCAGCTTCGGAAAGATCCTTTCGGAGCCTGTGATTAAGGGGGCAGGACCGTCGCTCTGTGGCCTGGCCGGGCGTCTAAGCTCCAGACCTCAGCGTAGGCATGGGAAGCAGGGGCACCAGCCCAGTTCTTCAGAAAGAACCCAACTTTGTGCACAGACTTCTGGGTAATTTCCATGTTTGTGGCTTCTTGGTCTTGGAAAGGGGAAGGTTGGCTCTCTGAGGTCACCACCCTTTAGAACATAAGGACACCAGAAGAGCCCCTATGCTGGATCAGGCCAAAGGCCCATCTAGTCCAGCTTCCTGTATCTCACAGCGGCCCACCAGGTGCCCCAGGGAGGCATGAGACAACAAGATGCCTGCATCCTGTGGCCACTCCCTTGCACCCGGTACTCTGAAGTAGCCCACCACCAATGTAAGGAGGTTATATGCCAATAAAGGTTGAATGAATGAATGAATGAATGAATGAATGAATGAATGTAAGGAGGTTGCACAATCCATCATGGCCTGTAGCCCACGATGGACTTTTCTTCCAGAAATCTGTCCAATCCCCTCTTAAAGGCATCCAGGCCAGATGCCATCACCATCTCCTGTGGCAAAGAGTTCCACAGATTAACTACCCGCCGGGTAAAAAAGTACTTCCTTTTATCTGTTTTAACTCTCCCAACCCTCAGTTTTAGCGGATGCCCCCTGGTTCTGGTGTTTTGAGAGAGGGAAAAGAACATCCCTCTATCGACTCTATCCCTTCTGTGCATAATTTTGTATGTCTCAATCATGTCCCCCCTCAGGCTCCTTTTTTCTTTGTTTCTGGCAAGGCCCCTCCCGTGCCATGAGCAGCTGCAGAGCTGGCCCAGAACCCCACCAGCGAAGCTGTCCTCAGCCTTGTAGTGCCGCACTGGAAAAGCTGCACCTGATGAGTGCCTGCCTGCGTGTCGCTCAGATGGAGCCTGGAGCTCTGCTGGAACAAACAGGAGAAGCCACCTTCCATGCACGCCAGATAAATGGTATCTAGTTGAGGAGGTTGGAGGATGGTTTGTCACCATCAAACACCCCCCCCCCAAAAAAAACCAGGGCTCCTGTGCTTTTTCACGCTGCACAGTGCTCGAATTTGACAACGATGGGGCCACCTTAATAAAAGCACTGTTCCAGGTAAATGACCACTTTAGCTGGCGCAGGGGACATCCACTAACCATTGAACCAGGTAAGGAGACATCCACTAAAATTGAGAGTAGGGATAAAAGGAAATACTTTTTTTTTTTTAACCCAGCGGGTGATCACTCTGTGGAACTGCTTGCCACAGGAAGTGGTGATGGCATCTGGTCTAGGTGCCTTTCAAAGGGGACTGGAGAGATTTCTGGGGGGGGGAAAGCATCATGGGTTATAGGCCGTGATGATTTTGTGCAACCTCCTTACGTTACTGGTAGGCTACTTCAGAATGTCAGGTGCAAGGGAGTGGGAAAAGGATGCAGGCATCTTGTGGTCTCATGTGCTCCCTGAGGCACCTGGTGGGCCACTGTGAGATGCAGGAAGCTGGATTAGATTGTTTTATTTACCTTAGAATTTTACCTCAGAATGCCAGATACAAGGGAGTGGGAACAGGATGCAGGCATCTTGTGGTCTCATCTGCTCCCTGGGCTAGACGTTTTATTTACCTCAGAATTTTACCTCAGAATGCCAGATACACGGGAGAGGGAACAGGATGCAAGCATCTTGTGGTCTCATGTGCTCCCTGAGGCATCTGGTGGGCCACTGCGAGAAACAGGAAGCTGGACTAGATGGGCCTCCTTTGGCCTGATCCAGTGGGGCTCCTCTTACGCGCTCTAATGTGCTCACACCAACACACACCTATCAATCGATATTGATAGAATCCATAGATTGATACTGATCGGTAGCAATAGATGAGAAGCAATACCGTACCACCTGCCTGCTGCAGTTTGTACGTCTCCAAGGGCAGCCCCGAGCGTTGCGGTAGTCCATGATGGGTTTCCGTCGCTGTTTCCTTGCTCTTCCACCAAAGCAGTTCCTCTCTGCAGAAATTCTGCCGGTGAGACCGGCAGATGCATGTGGTAGAAGATATTTCGGAGTTATTTCAGGCTCGTCGCCGTTGGGCGTATTTCAGCCGTTGGGCACAGCTGCAGGGGCGAGCCACAACTTTGGAGACGGAGAGGAACTGATGGGAGGAGACTGCCGGGCCCAGTGGCCACCCCCAGCGGGAGATCAGAAGCAGCTTTGCCCACTACTCCACCCAGCCATTTGCTGCTCCAGCTGCCCGAGGACAGAATGCCAGGCATGCCACATGGCTGGATTCTTGACATACTTATTTACTCGGCGTGCAACCGTGTAATTTTAGACACCCTCCTAGCAGGACGCCGGATCTGGACAACTGTGGCTTCCCGCTGGCTCCATCATCTTGTCTTTCAAAGTCTTCCCGTCCGGCCACCGGCGCTTAAAAGTTGCTGCCAGTCCCACAGTTTGACCTGGTTTCGAGGCACCTCCCGCGGAAACACGCCCGCCACGTTTTCTGGCCGCCCCACGGCAACGAGGACCCTCGTGCGAGAAAGCACGCACGTTTCTGCCTTCAGAGGGCTGCTGATTTCTGCCAAGGTTTGGACATGCAAAATGCATGCAGACGGGATGTGGGGATATTGAACAAATCCCGGAAATAAACATTCGACATTCAAGTAGAAATGTCGAGGCCAAGCCCGAGCCTCTTTGGCCCCAGAAGGAGTGTGTGCGAATTCTGCATCCCCCTTCTCTAGTGAGGTGCCAGCCTCAGCTCTCTCCACTCCTTGCCCTGGAAAAGGAAGATAGAGTGGCACAGGAAGTGTGGAGGCAAGGAGAGAAGTAGGCTAGAGTGTCTCTCCACTTCTCCATGCCAGACTTCCTCTTCCGTTAACATTCCCCCTCTTTGCTACACAGGCAGAAGAGGAATGATAGAGTTAAGGGGAGAAGTGAAGACGGACACCGTGCCAATCTGCTGCCTGAGGCACCAGCTTCAGTTGGCCTTGTAGCAGGGCCAGCCCTGGTCGAAAGCAAGGTATCCGATTAGGGAACCGCTTCTTTGGACCACTCTCAGAGTCAGAGAGGTCAGCACACAGACGGGTGCCATCCTCCCTGACTCCGAGAGTGGTCCAAATGCCACTCCCTTGTATCTGGAATGCTGAGGTAAATTTCTGAGGTAAATATGAGGCAAATAAAGCAAAGTTTGGCCGGCACAAGGGACACCGTCAAGTATGTCTGGACCACTCTCAGAGTCAGAGAGGCCAGCACATGGACGTGCGCCATTCTCCCTGACTCCGAGAGTGGTCCAAATGCCACTCCCTTGTATCTGGCTTTCTGAGGTAAATTTCTGAGATAAAATTCTGAGGTAAATATGAGGTAAATAAAGCAAAGTCTGGCCAGCACGAAGGACACCGTCAAGTATGTTTGGACCACTCTCAGAGTCAGAGAGGTCAGCACACAGACGTGTGCCATCCTCCCTGACTCCCAGAATGGTCCAAAGGTGCTTTACGGTGGCCCTTGTGCCGGCCAAACTGCACTGGCCTCGCTGTACCAACCTAACTCCAAGTTAGGATTGTGCTCTTAGGAAAAAAAATGTTTGCGGACCCATTTGGGGGGCTGGCCTCAAGTCCGGTTTGTTTCTTGGCTTCTTAGTTCCTGTAAGTGGTCCCCAAATAAAATCACCCACTAGTTTTGACCAGGGCCTGTGGCATCAGCCCAAAACTATAGCCTCAGCCATTTTGCCCAGGAAAGGAAGAGGGTAAAGACAAAGGAGGGGCTTTTTGTTGAACAAGGAGAACTCGGCCCTCTACATTTTAGATGATGGCTACATGTAATGGAGCCCGACAGTCTGGCTGTGCCCATTTTAAGTCCAAGGCAAAAAGAGGCTGAAGGCGGAGGAAAGTCACGCCTGACCAAAAATCCCCGGAACGTTGCAATTTCCAAGTTAACGAGTTCTGGAGTGCTGAAAATCAGTTGCAGAAGGCGAGGGCTGCCAGGCCATTGAAACACACGACTGTCCGTGTAATTAATTCATCCTGCTCGATTCCGCCATCCCCACTTGGAGCGCTGTGATGACGGGAACGGAAGTAGCCTCGCTGGCTACCGTGAAGCTTTTGGGGGGTACGCTGAAATGGTCCGTTTCAGGCTGTTGTGTGTGTGTGTGTGTTCTGGCCAAAGCCATATAGAAAACAGCAGTGATATCACTAAGGCACCTGCTTGTTGTTGTTATTGTTCAGTCGTGTCCGACCAGTGGTGTCATCCAGGGGGAACGCGCCGGAACGGCCATTCCTGAACCTAATTAGGGATAGCTCCGCCCACCTGCTGCCATTCGCCGCCGCCTCCGTGATAGACGCGGTGCTGCGACACGCCCCTGGCCTCGGAGGGGGCGCCTGCTCACCGGGGGGGACGGGTGGGGGACGCGCCGGTTACCCAAGCGAGCGACTGTGGGGCGTGTCCACCGGGGCAGCCCATGCGGCGGGTGGGAAGGCGGCGGAACCAACGGGATGGGCTGCCAATCAAAGGTGAGTCCCGGTCACCTTTCCGGTTCCTGGATCAGTTAGATCCCACCGCTGTGTCCGACTCTTTGCGACCCCATGGACCACAGCATGCCAGGCCTCCCTGTCCTCCACTTCCGCTTCCGGAGTTTGCCCAATTTCATGTTCATCGCTTCGGTGACACTCTCTAACCATCTCATCCTCTGCCACCCACTTCTCCTTTGGCCTTCCATCTTTCCCAGCATCAGGGTCTTTCCCAAAGAGTCCTCTCTTCTCCTGAGGTGACCAAAGTCTTTGAGCTTCAGCTTCAGGATTTGTCCTTCCAGGGAGCAATCAGGCTTGACTTCCTGTAGGATTGACCGATTGGATCTCCTTGCAGTCCAGGGGACTCTCAAGAGCCTTCTCCAACACCATAATTCGGAAGCATCTATTCTTCGGCGCTCTGCCTTTCTTATGGTCCAGCTCTCACACCCATACATTGCTACTGGGAAAACCAGAGCTTTGAAGGCACCTGCTACCCAGGGTCAAAGAAGATTTGGTAGCCTCCTCCCCTCCATGATGAAATCAAGTTTAATTAAGTCAATAAATAAAACATTTTCTGGCCGTAACGTTTGATCGAATGCAGAAATTCCAGTTTGTTTCATTGCATTCTGCATTAAGTTACCTTTCCAATGCTATAGGGCAGTGGTTCTCAAACGTTTTGGCACTAGGACCCACTTTTTAGAATGGCAATCCACCCAGGACCCACCGAAAGTGCCGTCATGGACGGAAGTGCCGTCATTGTGACACCAGAGCCTGCTGCTTTCCTGAGGACGCAGCCATCAGTCGGGTGATTTCTCAGCCATTTTCCAATCGCAAAGTGAATCAGGACGGGGAAAAAAAGCTTATTTACAACCTTGACACAAGGAAAACAACCACACAGCTCTCCCCCTTTCCAGCATCCCATCTTCCCACATTTTCAAGACGGCTGCTCTAGGTGCTTTGTGACCTACCTGAAATGGGCTCACGACCCACTGGTGGGTCCTGACCCACAGTTTGGGAACCATTGGTCTATAGCATGATGGTATAATTCTTACCAAGGTTTTTGCCATTTTTGGCCACTAGTGTCCAGCTCGGCTTGTGGCCCCCCTAAAGCTTGTTGCCCGGTGCAATTGCACCCCCACTGCATCCCCCATTAACTACGCCACTGGCTGGGATTTGGAGTTTCTGTCTCAAGGCACCCAAACAACTCAGGGCTGCAGTGACAGCGGTGTTGAGACATACATCCTTGAGACATACAAAATTATGCACGGAAGGGATAGAGTCGATAGAGGGATGTTCTTTTCCCTCTCTCAAAACACCAGAACTGGGGGACAGCTGCTAAAATTGAGTGTCAGGAGAGTTAAAACAGATAAAAGGAAATGCTTTTGTACCCAGCGGGTAGTTAATCTGTGGAACCCCTTGCCACAGGAGGTGGGGATGGCATCTGGCCTAGGTGCCTTTCAAAGGGGATTGGGCAGATTTCTAGAGGAAAAGTGCATTGTGGGCTATAGGCCATGATGGGTTGGGCAACCTCCTTACATTAGCAGTAGGCTACTTCAGAGTGCCGGGTGCAAGGGAGTGGCCACAGGATGCAAGCATCTTGTGGTCTCATGCCTCCCTGGGGCACCTGGTGGGCCGTTGTGAGATACAGGAAGCTGGACTAGATGGGCTTTTGGCCTGATCCAGCAGGGCTCTTCTTAGGTTCTTAGGATAGCAAATTCTGTTTTAGTTACCTCAGAATTTTACCTCAGAATGCCAGATACAAGGGAGTGGCAACAGGATGCAGGCATCTTGTTGTCTCATGTGCTCCCTGAGGCACCTGGTGGGCCACTGTGAGATACAGGAAGCTGGACTAGATGGGCCTTTGGCCTGATCCAGCATAGGGGTTCTCCTGATGTTCTTATGTTGAGACAGAAATAGCTGATTGACACAGGGAGAAGCCTTCTCCCAAATGCCGATCGCTCGTCCCAGAAGCCAGGATCCAAGGGAAGGGACTACCCAGAGTTGCACAGCTTTGGTTCGTGGGAAAACCCTTCCTCCTCCTCCTCCTCCTCTTCCCAGTGCCAGGCTGCCAGAGGAGAGTCCCTGCTTTGCAATCTCCTTCCCAGAATCGCACAGGCACTGTTCTTGGCTGGGCCTTGGGAGACGTCACTGCTGCTCCGGGCCACGCAAGCCCAGCTTGGCCCGGACCCAGCGGCCTGTCACTTGCGCCGCTGCAAGGAGCGGAGAAAAATAAACCATCCGTCAAGCCGGCAGCGGGAACATCTGTTTCCAGCAGGCAACACAAAATGCCGGCAGGCAGCAGTGTGATAACTGGTGCCATGGGGAGGGAGTTCCACGGGGAGGGGGCGTGGGTGAAGGGCACACCTTTGGTGGAGAATGAGGACCCTTTAAGAAGAGCCCCGCTGGATCAGGCCAAAGGCCCACCTAGCCCAGCTTCCTGTATCACACAGTGGCCCACCAGATGCCTCAGGGAGCTCAGTAGACCACAAGATGCCTGCATCCTGTTGCCACTCCCTTGTATCTGGCATTCTGAGGTAAATTTCTGAGGTAAAATTCTGAGGTAAATTAAACAGAATTTGCTATCACAAGAACATAAGAAGAGTCCCACTGGATCAGGCCAAAGGCCCACCTAGCCTAGCTTCCTGTATCACACAGTGGCCCACCAGATGCCTCAGGGAGCACACGAGACCACAAGACGCCTGCATCCTCTTGCCACTCCCTTACACTCAGCATGCTGAGGTAGCCTCCTTCTAAAACCAGGTGGCTACACGTCTGCATCACAGGTTTGAATCTGTGATGGACTTTTTTTCCATCCATCTGCCCATCCATAACCCCTTTGAAAGACATCCAGGCCGGATGCCATCACCACTTCCGGTGGCAAGGAGTTCCACAGATCACCTGCTGGATAAAAAAAAACACACACGTATTTTCTTATATCTAACTCTCCCAACACTCAATCTGAGTGGCTGTCCCCTGGTTCTGGTGTTGTGAGAGAGGGAAAAGAACATCCCTCTATCCACTCTATCCATCCCGTGCATAGTTTTGTATGTCTCAATCATGTCCCCCCTCAGGCGCCTTTTTTCTAGACTGAAGAGCCCCAAACACTGCAGCCGTTCCTCATCAGAGAGATGCCCCTTCCCAGTCATCATTTTGGTCGCTCTCTTCTGCACCTTTTCCAGCTCCACTATGTCCTTTTTGAGCCGGGGTGACCAGAACTATACTCAGGGTCCACACTGGCTCCAGACTGTCATCTAGCTTGTTGCCCGGGGCAACTGCACCCCCTGCACTTCTTTAGCTACACCCCTGACTGGGGTAGGAAAAGGGAGGTTTGCTTAAGGACGAGCCACAGAAGCCCCAAGCATGCAAATTGAGGTACCCAATAAAATGCAGAGCCTTTGTTTTCAACTACTAAATTCTGCTGCAGAACTCAGAAATTAGGCTGCATAACTGTTATGCGGAGTGCTTGTTAATCCCCAAACAAATTCCAGACCCTCAGCTGTGTTTGCAGTTTGCTGAAAGGAGAACCCTTCCTTGCTATGAAATCGACACAATTTGGCCCCTGAGGACTGCATGAAGCAATTTTGCCTGCCTCTAAGGACACAGCCTTTCCTTTATTCGAAATGGAGATTTTATTCGTTTGCAAGACGGAACGGACTGCATGAAATTACAGAGTTGGCCTCTTCAAATCAGTGCCCTGTTAAGAGCACTGCTTGTTAGTACGAGTCAGCTCTCATTTCCAGGTCTCCGAGCTCATACTAGAACTCTTATTCAGTTATGTGAGTGTCATCACATTGGCCACTGGTGTTGTGTTGGGTACTGAATTGTTGGGTGACCTATACTGTCCTATATTCTCTTCTTGATCTGAGCACAGATCAGGTCTAGTAATAGGGACTAATGGGGTGTTGTTGTTGTTTTTAAACTGGCATTTTTCTGGGCAGTGTTACCTTTCTGGGAGGTGTGGACCACTCTGGATGAGGCACTTGGGGGGCACCACTAATGGCAAAAATTGTGAAAATCTTGGTATCTTGGAATAACATCATCCTGTTGGATATCATTCGATGGGCAGTTTAATGCAGAAGGCAATGAAACAAACCTGGGTGAAATACCTGGGTTCTATCAAATGTTAAAGCCAAATAACCAGAAAGGGAGAACACAACTGCCTTATGGAACAAAAAGTGGGTTCCTGTCACTCAAAACTGACCCGTGAGACGGATTGTTCCAAGAGCCAATGAGGTGTTGTTATGACACAGCAGGGAGCCAATCAGGTTGTTAGTATGAGTCAGCTCTCATTTCTAGGTCTCTGAGCTCATACTAGAACTCTTATTCAGTTATGTGAGTGACATCAAATTGGCCACTGGTTTTGTGTTGGTACTGAATTATGGTGTTGGAAAAGACTCTTGAGAGTCCCCTGGACTGCAAGGAGATCCAATCGGTCAATCCTACAGGAAGTCTAGCCTGATTGCTCCCTGGAAGGACAAGTCCTGAAGCTGAAGCTCAAATACTTTGGCCACCTCGTGAGAAGAGAGGACTCTTGAGAAAAGACCCTCATGCTGGGAAGGATGGAAGGCAAAAGGAGAAGGGGGCGGCAGAGGATGAGATGCAGGATGAGATAGTGTCACCGAAGCAATGAACATGAAATTGGGCGAACTCAGGAAGCTAGTGGAGGACAGGGAGGCCTGGCGTGCTGTGGTCCAGGGGGTCGCGAAGAGTCGGACACGACTTAGCGACTGAACAACAACTGACTTGTTGGGTGACCTGTACTGTCCTATATTAAAATAAATAAAGTTAATGGGGGGGGGCGACACCACCCCTAGTGATGCTTTTAGGTTGTACATATGATATTATAATTTATTCTGTATGGTCCGGTCGAGAGGAGGTCTATCATGGGGGTGACGCAATGACCTCTCACACCGGGAGATGCAAACCCTAGTGACACCTCTGCCTCTGAGTGCAGTCCCCTCCTCCGAATAGCTCCACTGGAAATACAGTGTGTGTGGGGTTGTTGTTTCCACCCCATGTGCCATCAGGTTGTTAAGATGATAAATAAGTCTTAGCAGCAAAATTGCCCCAGTTAAATCCAGCATGTCATTTCAGCAAAAGCCTCTGGGTAAAAAGGGATATCTTTCCCTATCTTTATAGGTTGCAGGAGACTCAGGGAAACACACACACACACACACACACACACACACACACACACACACACACACAGGGTCTGGGGCCGTCCCCATTGCCTTTTGTTCTTCCTCTGTTGTTGCTCCTCCTCCTCACAAGTTGTGTGGCGGCTTCCAGATGTTTCCTCGCAAGGAAAGCATGTCGAGCCATGTCAGGAATCTTGTCTTAAACCAGCTCCAGATGTGCAGATTTCCAAATGAAACCTCAAATCACTGTCATCCAATGGGCCGGTGCCAACCCTTGGGGGGCTGACGGGGGTCTTCCCAGACACTGGGTGTCTGCCAGCCTTGTCTGGGGCGGCCGTTCCCAACTGCATAGGCAGAAACACCAGCCGTTGCAAAACCAAGTGCCTGAGGTTTTAATTTGAGCAGTGGGACTTTCTTTTTAATAGCTGGGGGGGCGGGCGCATCCCTGCAGAATACAACGAGCGACTCTGAGCACGTGCAGAGTGCTTTGTTGGTGTACAGTCCCTTGCAAAAATGCCACGAACAGGAATGCTAAACCCGTTTCAGGTCTTCCATTTACAAGAAAGCTGAGCTATATGCATCGTGACGGCTTCTCGGCTTTCTGCAATTTAAAGTTGCTTACTCACGAGTAGCCGACTGTCAGGACAGTTATAATTTGTATAGCATTTCCCGGGGCTTGCAGTGCCCCTGCTCCGGTCCCGCTACCTGGGAATGACAGTGCAGTAACAACAACAACAACAACAACAACAACAACAGATATTTATATACCTCCTTTCTTGGTCATCAGATTGCTCCTTTGACTTTAATTCAAGGCGGTTTACATAGGCAGGCATTTTCTAAACCGCAAGGGTTTTTACAAATCACAAACAAAGTTCTAATCTTACAAGAGCAACTACATGCAGATGACATTTTCATCGTCCAGTCCTTCTTTCTCGCCGCACAATTGCCTTCCGCCGGCTGATAATCTGCTTCTTTGTTCTCACCAAAGAGCAGCTGGCCCAGCACAACTCCCCTCTCACAGGCAGCTGAGACAGCTCAGATCTTATCAGCCGCATTCTCAAGGTCTGCTGCACACGGAAGCTTCCGGTGGTCTCAAACTGGCGACCTTCGGATCTTATCTTCAGGCATTACTGCAGCTTTAACCCTCTCGACCAGACCTTCTTCTTTCCGCTAGAAAGGGGCTACTGTCCCTCTAGTTAGAAGTTTCCTGTTTGTACCTTCTGTCCTACTAATCCTTTCCCTGGACATGGGATTTCAGACAACAGAATCAAGACCAAAACAGCATTTTTCAGCCGATACCGGGGGGGGGGGGAAGAGGCCCTTAGTGAACATTGCTGGGGAGAGAACTCCAATCGGTTGCGAGCCAATTTCAAGTGGGTCTTGTAGCACCTAACAAGATGGGATAATGGAAAGGAGGAGGGCTGTGTGGTTATTAAATAGGCTTCCCTCCTTTTCTCTTTGCTCTTGGCAAATGACTGAGAAATAACCCCACTTAAATACGTTCACATCCTTGGGGAAAGCAGCAGGCTCTGGTGTCAACGTGATGGCACTTTCTGGCCATGACCTCACTTCCGGGATGATATCGCCCCTTCCTGGACAAACCATCGTTCTGAAAAGTGGGTCCGAGTGCTAAAAGGTTTGAGAACTGCTATGCTTAAGAGTGGGCCAGAGGAGAGGGCTTGTGAGGATGGTCTCAACGCACTGGAAGGGACACTTGGGTAGTCGCAGACCTGGAGATAATTCAGCCTTCCCCCCCCCCCCGAAAGTTATCAGCAAACACCAGTACAGAGCCCAGAAAAAAATGGGTAGCCTGATTCAGGAGAGCTGTGATAATGTGCCCATCCATAAGAACATAAGAAGAGTCCTTCTGGATCAGGCCAAAGGCCCATCTCATCCAACTTCCTGTATCTCCCAGTGGCCCACCAGAAGCCTCAGGGAGCACACAAGACAACAAGATGCTTGCATCCTGTGGCCACTCCCTTGCATCTGGCATTCTGAGGTAAATTTCTGAGGTAAAATTCTGAGGTAAATTAAACAGAATGTGCTATCCTAAGAACCTAAGAAGAGCCCCGCTGGATCAGGCCAAAGGCCCATCTAGTCCAGCTTCCAGTATCTCACAGCGGCCCACCAGGTGCCCCAGGGAGGCACGAGACAACAAGATGCTTGCATCCTGTGGCCACTCCCTTGCACCCGGTACTCTGAAATAGCCTACTACTAATGTAAGGAGGTTGCACAACCCATCATGCCCTATAGCCCACGATGGACTTTTCTTCCAGAAATCTGTCCAGGCCCCTCTTAAAGGTATCTAGGCCCCAGTAACATTCTTAGCCCTGCATTTTGGACCTGCTGAAATTTTTGAGTTTTCTTCCAATAGAACCTTGTGCATCAGACACTGCAGTCATCGAAACCTGAAGGTGACTCCCGTATGGGTAACCACAGCCAGGTCATCCTTCTTGATCGAGGCAGAGCTGCAGCCAGCCAGCTTCCTTAGTCAGTTCCTATTCTCGGAGGAGTTGGGATTTAGGTGCTTTGCTTCCTCTCCATCATTGTTTTCTCCTTTTCTTTTTTTTAGATTTGCAAAACAGAAAAGACCTCCCTGCCCCAAGGGTGGAGAGAACAGGAACTGACTGTTGAAAGATGGGAAGGGGGACATTCATCGGTCGTTCGTTGTTCGGCTGAGCAAGACAGGAAGCAACTGCAAGGGGAAAGCTTCTAACTAAAGTAGCAAAGGTGGCTTCTGAGTCAGCATTCTAGGAGGGTCTTGGCCACTGTGGAAGGGCCCCTGCCAGGAAATTAAGTGCTATTTGCAACACAGCATGGAACCAATGTGAATCACCTCGCCTCTAGCCAACTGTGGCCAAGCCAAGCCGGGACAAGTCTTCAAGATGAGAGAGGAGCAAAGCAGCTACTGTAGATACCCGACTATATGACATTTTTTTTGCAAATAAATGAGCTGTAAATTGCCTCCTGTCTTGTCTCAGGGTCACTTGGGGTCCGGGCAGTTCAGCGGGTGTCAGCTTCCTGTTGATTGTCTGCAAAGTACCTGCAGTTCATCTTTTATGCTTGCAGAGAGTTTCCAAGCTTGAACTGTCTTGTGTTGTTATTTGGGCCGGGGGTGTGTGTGTTTTATGCTCTACTTCACAAGCACTGTTTCCCTCCTTCTCCCCTCGTTGCAGTGAGTGGCTCCTGCACCTTAGCATGGGAGAAACAAGGGAGGGTAAAATCAGACAAAATTATACTCCGACATCCAACTGAGTTTTACCCCGACTTATCTGATGGTCAAAGAAAATTCCATAATTTCTGGCTCAAAACCTGACCTCGACTTATCTGTGAGATCGACATATACTCAAATACGGTGTCTGTACAAGCAGGAGTGGGCGTATTTTGAGCTTGCCAGGGCACCCTACAACCATGTCCCAGCCTCACAATTGTGGGCCCATAGCAATGCTTCATTAAGACAATGCAACACAAAACAACAACCAACAACTCAACGTATGGTTTTAACCCTTCCATTTCCATGTCCTCTCCTAGCTAACAACCCATTAAAGATTCCCTCCCTCATCCAGTTACAAAAACAGCCCCCATCCAAATACTTTTTATTTAAGTGTTAAGGACTTTAAGGTTTTCACCACCAAGTCACAAACCCACCAGTTTTTCCCCATCCAATTATATGCATTGAGTTCCCAACATGCTGAAGGGCATACAGTTTAGATATTGATACAAAGAAGAATGAGGGATGTAGGGAAGGGAACGGAGGCAGCAGTTAACAGGTGAGCACATATGTTTCTTAGCGACAGTTTTCACTATTCATTACTGGGGTTCAAAGGCTGGCTTCCAAATTCAGAGGGTTTTGGGGACAGGGGGCAGAAGCGGGGGTCTGTTGCGCTTTTTGGCTTGACCACCGTTAAGCCGTCTCGCCAGTCCTCACAAATGGAGAATCCAGTGTATAAATATTGTTTAACCAAGCAACCAACCATGAGGTCTAGAAACTTGACGTTTTTTCTTTCAAAACGGAAAGCTGTCGGATTCTGCATTCCTCCAGCCTTTTTCACGAAAGCAACCCCCCTTTTGTTTTGGAAGTTATTTTACTGAAAGAAGCTTTCTCTCTGCTGTCTGCAGACAAAGGAACGGTTAAGCATCCTGGATGGGGAGAGAGCACACTGCATGCATTCCATCCGAGGCTGCGGAATTTGCCAAGCTGGAAACGTTTCATCCATTCTCTTGGCAAACCACACCAAGAGTGAATGGACAGAGACAAGGAGACAGGCCTGCTTGCCAGCTTCTCCTCTCATGAGGGGATTGAGAGCAGCCGGTTTTTTATTTCAGCCTCTCCAGCACCCCAAACAAAGTGCCTTTGAGCATGTGCTGAGTGCCCTTACTTGGAAGGGAATTTAATTTGGTAAAAAAGTGCAGAATGGCAGGTGATGGACCCTTCTTCAGGAGAGGCCCCCTGTGTGTATTAAGTTCCCCCCTTGGTTTTGCAGGTTTGGGGGAGCCAGCACCAAACAAACAAACAAACAAACAAACAAACAAACAAACAAACAAACAAACAAACAAACAAACA
>JAJKFI010000090.1:1686031-1696782 GCA_029204185.1 Lerista edwardsae
ATAATAATAATAATAATAATAATAATAATAATAATAATAATAATATTTAAACGTGTGTGTGTGTGTATACAAACTTACAAAGCTTGCCTATTTATATTTGCATGTGAAACTTTTGTTGCTTCATATATAATAATAATAATAATAATAATAATAATAATAATAATAATAATAATAATACATTTATTTATATACCGCCTTTCTTAAGGTCACTAGATTTCTCTAATGATTGAACTCAAGGCGGTTTACATAGGCAGACTTTCTCACAAACCCGAAGGTTTTTACAATTTACAGAATGTTCTGTCTTCCAAGAACAACACTCATACAGATCTTTCTTTCTGGATTTAGCCTTCTTTCTTTAGCCACCCATCTGTCGTCTGCTGGCTGATGAGGCTTATGAACCACTAATATATGAACCACTAATGAACCACTGAAATATAAGTTTAAAAGAAATAAATTGTCGCCTTATGAAATAAATACGTTGACCCCCCCCTACAGCTTGGCACCAGGGCTAGAGCCCCCCCCCCCAGGCCCCTCTCTTTATATGCCACTGGTAAGAGGCAACACCTATGTCTTTCAATGGCACTTCCTGTTCTCTTCCTCCACCAGTTCGCTCCTCCATCTCCGTTTCCTGTTTGCTGTGGCGTCATCAGCAGCCAGGCCTGCGGCAGTGAGGGCACCGTTCTGATCTAAAGCCCTCCTTGCCAAATCGACCTTGGCTTCCTCCCTCCCTCCCTGGCTAGCAGCCCTGTCGCGTTTCCCAGCCGCTCCCACTGCTAGAACGCACCGTTTCCATCCCCGGGGCAGCTCGTGCCGAAATCCGGCCCAGCACCCCGTTGCAGCTGGCTTCCTTGTGGCTTACTCAGAAGGCACCCTGAGCGCTGAGAAACGGCTGACTCACATCCCATTCCCGTTGACTTCAGCGGGGCGTTACGGATCGCCACGTGCCGTGGAGGTCGGCGCGGGTTCTCTTGCCGATTGCGTTACGCCGGTTTCCAGATCATTCGAGATGGAAAGCGCCTTATAAGGACATCGGGGTCACCGTCCCAGCCGTGAAGCGGAAACCGTTTGCGCAAAGCATCCCTCGGCCAATATTTGTCTAACCTACTTTCGCTCGAGAGTGGGGAACCCACGACGACGACGAATACGTTGGGGGCACTTAGCCAGAAAAGCTCCTTTTTCTGTCTGGGGCTGGAGCTACAACCACCTGTTCTGCACACAAAAAGGTCTTTGAAGCATCTCTAGGCTGAGAAATACCCCTGTTGAACACTCTAGGGACAGTGGGTCCCAAATGTTCTAACACCGGGACCCGCTTCTTAGAATGTCCGGGACCCACCGGAAGTGATGTCATGGCCATGACACCAGAGCCTGCTGCTTTCCTGAGAACTATTACTCCTCATCCACTTTCCAGTAGCAAAGTGAATCAGAAAGGGAAAAAAAGCCTTGACACAAGCAAAACAACCACACAGCCCTTCCCCTTTCCAGCATCCCATCTTCCTCTATGTTCCAATATGGCTGCTCGAGGTGCTTCGCAACAGGCCTGAAATTGGCCCACGACCCACCGGCGGGTCCTGAACCATCGTGTGGGAATGACTGCTCTAAGGAGCTGCTGCCGGTCAGTGCTCGACAATGCTGAGATAGTTAAAGGGTCAGACTCAGTTGGCAGCAGTTTCCTTTAGCCATCAGGGGTGTCTACAGCTCAGTGGTAGATATTCTGCTTTGCATCAAGAAAACCCCAAGTTCTATCTCTGGTGGTGTTTTCCAGCTACTAATGGGCAGCAGGCATGTCGAGTCCCTGCCCTTGATAAACCCAAGAACCAAAGAACTTTGTGGAGGGCAACCAGACTGTTTATAGCTTAGGAGGGAGAGGGACCAGAGGACGTTGAATCGATCAGCTGGTGTCCATATAAACGAACGGTTTGGTTAAAAAATAGCCAACATCAGCCGTCAAAACACTGGTCTAGCTCTTGATTTTTCTGTTTGGCCACCTTGCTGCACCCTGCAGCAAAACTATTTCCTTCCACTCTGGCCTGCTTGTCCTTCGACCAGTGGTGTCATCTAAATGATTTAAGAACAGGTACTCACTTTCGATTGGCACGTGTCGGGACCCGCCCATCGGAAGTGACGTCATAAGCCGGAAGTGATGTCGTGGCAGGAAGGGACATGAAAAAAGCCCTTTTTGAGGCCTCAGACGATTTTAAACTGACCCAACAGTTGCAACAGTATTCCACAGCACCCCCAGAACATGTTAAGGAGGCCTGGCATCATGTTAAAGTGACCCAACAGTCCCCCAAACCCCAGACCAGCTCATTTTTCAGTGGCAAGGAAAGGAAAGGCTCCGCTTGCTGCCTGCCTGCCTGCCTGGCTCTGAGAACGTGCAGGCAACTCAAACATGCAGGAAATTCAAACGTTGCAGGGGGCGGAGTCAACTAGAGGGCGGGCGAATGGGCAGGGCCAGCTGTAATTCTAGAAACTGGTACTCGCGTACCCCCGCGTACCCCCTGCATGACATCACTGCCTTCGACCCACATCAGGTGGGATCCGATGGGGCTGAACGGTGGAGCTGCCCCCAACAGCTGGGCACAGAGCAGCCCTTGCCCGCAACAGACTGAGGACCTTTGTCCGGCAGCTTCTTTGTCCGGAAGCCTCGGGCCGGGAGCAGGCAGGCCCCAGGCCAGGACTGAAGCCTTTTTGTTGTGGCATCTCGTCACCTCCTTTGTTTTCCCCTTGAGATGCCCGGCGGGAGGGGGATTGTTTTCCATGTGGTTCTAGCGACGTCTCCTCTGGTTACATGAGTGTTTCGCTCATCTTCACCTCTGGACTGAGGCTGTTGCCCTGCAAGGCCAAGCAGGGTGGCGGAGGGGAGGGCAGGAGAAAAGGGAGGGGGTCTTGGAAACTCTGAAATGAGGGCTGCTGGGGGGGGGGGTCAAACCTGCCAGGAGGCTGATGCCTCTTTGCTAACGAAACTCAGGGTGCAATCCTAACCTGAAGTTAGGCCGGCACAGTTAGGTCAGCAAAGTTTGGCCAGGACAAGGGCCACCGTAAAGCGGGTTTGGACCACTCTCGGAGTCAGGGAGGATGGCGCACGTCTGTGTTCCGGCCTCTCTGACTCCGAGAGTGGTCTAGACATACTTTACGGTGTCCCTTGTGCTGGCCAAACTTTGCTTTATTTACCTCATATTTACCTCAAAATTTTACCTCAGAATGCCAGATACAAGGGAGTGACGTTTGGACCACTCTTGGAGTCAGGGAGGATGGTGCACGTCTGTGTGCTGGCCTCTCTGACTCCGAGAGTGGTCCAAACACGAAGTGTCCCATGTGCTGGCCAAACTTTGCTTTATTTACCTCATATTTACCTCAGAATTTTACCTCAGAAATTTACCTCAGAATGCCAGATACAAGGGAGTGGCGTTTGGACCACTCTCGGAGTCAAGGAGGATGGCTCATGTCTGTGTGCTGGCCTCTCTGCCTCCAAGAGTGGTCCAGACATACTTTACAGTGTGCTTTGTGCCGGCCAAACTTTGCTGGCCTCACTGTACTGGCCTCACTCCAGGATAGGATTGCATCCTCGAAGTCCCACTTCACAACTTTGTCTTGAGCAACGCCGTGACATTGGATCTCCAGTCCCAATGAAAAGACAAGTCTCTGCCCCGAGAGGCTTACAATCAGCACAAGGGGAGGCACAAAGAGGATGGACAGGGAAATGGAGCCAGGGATAATGGAGAAACGGTTTGTATGTTTGTCCGTACAAGAAGATAGGTCTCTGCCCAAGGAAGCTTGCAATCGACAGATCAACAGAAGGGAGGGAGATGGCGGTGGGGTAAACCAGAGGAAAAATACGCAATAATTTCAAGTGCATGCCCTTAGGTTATAGTAGGTGCCAACTACTTCAAGATGCCAACGCCTTCACGTGAAAGGGTGTGTCTCAAATGGAGATTTTTCGGAAGTGAGAGAGAGAAACAGTGTCTCACGCAGGTGCCCCAGGCAGGAATTCCGGGTATTGTCGAACTTAGAATAACTGCCGTTTCATAGCGGTCCAAGGTACCTCCAGTTAGGTGAGAGAGGAGCCCTTCCCAATGGGGAGGAAGTGGGACATGTTGGAACAGAAACAAATCTAGCTCCTGTTCCGATTGAAGCCCTTCCTGCTACAGAGACTGGATTCTGGAAGTCCGGGAATTGGTGATTAGGGCCGGGACAGGGAAATGAGATGCAAATCGTCAAGCGATCAAGCCTGCAGGGCCTGGAAAACTGGAAATCATTTCTCCTTAGAGGGACATAAGAACATCAGAAGAGCCCCGCTGGATCAGGCCAAAGACCCTTCTAGTCCAGCTTCCTGTATCTCACAGCGGCCCACCAGGTGCCCCAGGGAGGCACGAGAAAACAAGATGCTTGGATCCTGTTGCCACTCCCTTGCACTCGGTACTCTGAAGTAGCCCACCACCAATGTAAGGAGGTTGCACAATCCATCATGGCCTATAGCCCACGATGGACTTTTCTTCCAGAAATCCGTCCAATCCCCTCTTAAAGGCATCCAGGCCAGATGCCATCAGGCCCTCCTGAGGCAAAGAGTTCCACAGATTAACAGGGATGAGGGGGGACACTGAGAAAGGCAGAAGGGCTAGGAGAGATGGAAAGATGACACACGTGTATGGGGCTTTGGCAATGACAATTTTTGTGTGCCAGGGAGCACAGAATTTAGGCACGGTTCCCCTCAACAGTATGTAATAATAATAATTTTAAAACTTGGCATTTTCCATTTTCTTTCTCCTTCAGTTTCCACCCCACAGGCAGAAATTCAACTTAGGGGGTAGACAGATAAACACATACCATTAATTGCGACTGGAAGAACATGGCAGTGTTTTGAGAGACGGCATTTGAGAGACAGCCCAAGACCTGGTTCAAGAGATGTTTCGGATTCCTAAACACCAGCAGCCTGACATGTCTCGGCGAGAGATGTGCTTTTTCCAGCCCTCATCATACTCTGGAAACCGACTTGGAACTGAAGAGTTTTCCCTATAGGGTCAGCTGCAATGACTCGATGGAACTCTTTGTGGTGAAGCCCACACCAGGAACCAATTCTGCAACTGTGGGGGAAACTATATGAAGTTGTCTCCTCCGTCCTTTCAAACTAATTGCCTCCCCTACTTGAGAAACGTAGATTGGAAACTCCTTGGGGCAAAGACCATCTCTCTCTCTCTCTCTCTCTCTCTCCTTTCTTCCTTTGTTTAACTCCTGTTGTGAAATGTCCCACAAACTGCGACAACACTAGAACAACAAATATTTGTGGATTTGAAGTAAATGCACAAGTATAAACCAATCGCACAATATTTGGCGTTCGGGTTTTGCAGTATCGTTGCACGATCGGCGTACACGGCCCACTGCAATGGATCGGAGGAGAGGTCTCTGCCCCAAAGCGCTTGCAGTCTTGATACAAACACCAGGGCGACAACAGGGAAAAGGAGAGGGAAAACCGGGAAAGAATCAACTATTATTATAGGTATTATTTCATGATGAGCTGTTCAACAATAGTTGCTGTGCAGATTTTTTTTTAGCCGCGTTTTAATGAATTAACAAGCGGCCCTCGAACTTCCTTTGTGGAAAGGAAAGGGTGTGTCACCAACGGTTTACAATCCAGTTTGTGAATCAAAGGACACTTTGTGATCAAGTTTGTGAATCAAAGGACAACGGAGGTCATGCCAAAGACTTCAGACGTGGTGGGAAGCATTTGAAAGAAACAACTGTGTGACAATAGGGGGGAAGCTGTCAAACTATGGTCATTCGATGTGAGAACTGTTTTTCTCTGCTTAAGGGCGCAGTCCTAACCTGGAGTGAGGCCGGCATAGTTAGGCCAGCAAAGTTTGGCCGGCACAAGGGTCACTGTAAAGTGCGTCAGGACCACTCTCGGAGTCAGCGAGGCCAACATACAGACATGTGCCATCCTTCCTGACTCCGAGAGTGGTCCAAACGCGCTTTAAGAACATAAGAAGAGCTCCACTGGATCAGGCCAAAGGCCCATCTAGTCCAGCTTCCTGGATCTCAGTGGCCCACCAGGTGCCTCAGGGAGCTCAGTAGATAACAAGACGCCTGCATCCTGTTGCCACTCCCTCGCGCCTGGCATTCTGAAGTAGCCTACTATTCATGTAAGGAGGTCGCCCAACCCATCATGGCCTATAGCCCATGATGGACTTTTCCTCCAGAAATCTGTCCAATCCCCTTTGAAAGGCATCTAGGCCAGATGCCATCACCAGCTCCTGTGGCAAGGAGTTCCATATGGTGCTTTACGGTGTCCCTTGTGCCGGCCAAATGTTGCTGGCCTGACTATGCCGGCCTAACCCCATGTCAGGATTGCGCTCTAAAGCAAGTTTGCACAGGGATTGGGGGGTGGGTGGGAATTTGGGCAGCTAGCCTGTCCCCACTTTCCTGAGCAAATTTCAATCCCTTGGCCGCTGTTCCTCTGCAGCACTTGGAAAGAGCAACTAACGCCCCTGGCAGTTAGTTGCTATTGCCTGACTCAAACTTTCTATGTGCCTTTTTAAGGAGCGAAACAAGGTGACAGTCGGAACACGTGTGTATGTGTGTGTGTGTGGCGGGGGGGAGGAATAAGGAAGCAGATAGCCGGAAGCCAAGTGGGTGGAGAGCTTTTCCTTTCGCAGCTGTCCGAGCAGTCAGTTTCCACCCGTCCGCCCCCCATCCTTCCCCTTTTGAATGAAACGCTCAAAGGGGGCGGAAATGGGTCTCCCAGGTCTGTTTCCTTGGCTGGCTCCAAATATAGGTCAATAATATACAGCGATACGGCGATGACGGCCTCGGTCTGGCAGGCTCAGAAACCTCAACTCCGTGGCAAAAGCGATGTGTCAGAGCAGCTGTCGCGAAAAACCACACGGGCATGAGCTCATCGGTTCCAACGGGGCCCACTTGGCTAAAAAAGGACAGGCCCCAGCCTGAAGCCTGAGGTGCTGTGATGTCACAGAAAGTTCACCAACCAGCCGAGGGAGGGAAAGATTGCTGCGAGGGAAGGGGAAGGTCAGTTCGGCAGAAAGAGACAACATGGTTTTGGCTACGGTTTGTGAACTGGTTGTTGTTGTTGTTGTTGAAAAGTAGTATAGAAATAATGGGGGGAAAGGACCCCTGCAAAGTTATGGGATAGCAGTGCCCATAAAATTGCTGTCCGGCTCAGAATTTGACCTTTGAGAGATCTGAGCTCTCTCTTTTAAAAGCAACAAGTTTCTAGTCCCCATGGCTATACAGTGTCAAAATGCTTTGGGAGCCTAAAGCGAGATATACCCTGCAAAATTCTGATAAATACGTCACTGTTTGAAGCATTTGTAATTTTCTTTTTAACCTTTTGGGGCATTTTGTGAGCAGCAAACCACCACGCGGCTCAGAAACCCCAAAACAGAGAGATGATGCTGGCTTTACATCAATACAGTCAATGTTATACAGTAATTTTTTATCTCAGAATATTTGGGGTCCTTGTCCAGAGAGAACAGGAACCCGGAAAAAAAAAACTCTTAACCCTTTACAGATCTGTTGGATTGCTTTTTGAAAGCTGAACCAATGTGGAGGTTTGAAACACCTCGACTTTGTTTCATTGTATCCAGGGATGAAGATTTGGGGTCCAAAGGAAGTGGCCAAGGAATCTTTTAAAAAAAGTTAGATGGAATCGGTGTCCTATGAAGAGCATGGCTGGAAGGAGGGGGGGCCCTAGGCTGCTGGGGGTGTCCGAGAGTCCACCCCAAGATGTTTAAACTTATTTTTCCAGAAGAAAACGTATTTCTTTTAAACCTTTTCTTGGTATGATTATATATACAAAGTTATATAGAGGTGTGCTGGTGCCCACTGATTCAGAATCCACGGGTTTGCTTATTCACGGATACTGGGATGCTTATTAAAAAGGTAAGGTTACCCCACGACCGAATGGTCTAGTCGTGACCGACTGTAGGGGGCGGTGCTCATCTCCGTTTCTAAGCCGAAGAGCCGGTGCTTTGTTCGAGGACAAGCTTCCGTGGTTGTGTGGCCGGCATGACTATACACCATGGTGCATGGAACGCCGTTACCTTCCCTCCGAAGTGGTCCCTATTTATCTACTTGCATTTAGGTGCTTTCGAACTGCTAGGTTGGCAGGCGCTGGGACAAGCGACGGGAGCTCACCCCCATCGTGCAGTCTCGAACTGCCAACCTTCCAGTCAGCAAGTTCAGCAGCAGCGGTTTAACCCAGCACGGCCCTCTGTTAAAAAGATAGGGGAACTTTAAACAAATCTCTTTTGTTTGCCTTGTTGCAGCCAGACTACTGATGTTCCCCCATCTCTAAAAAGGTGTCCCCAGTATCCATAGTTTCAGGTATCCATGGGGGGTGTCCGAAACAGAACCCCAGTGGATACTGGGGCATGCCTGTATAAATATACAGATATATACACACTTACAAAGTAAGTGTGTGTGTGTGTGTGTGTGTGTGTGTGTGTGTGTGTGTGTGTGTGATTTGCAAAGTTCAACTAAAAATGTTCACTGTCTGAACCTTTTCTCTGGTCATTATTTTCATGCCACATACTGCTACAACAATAACAATACTGAAAATAGTTTTGTCATGCAGGGGCGGGGTTTGCCCAAAATGTATGGACCCCGGGTACCAAGTGACCTTGGCACGCCACTGCCATGGAATCCCAAAGGTTTGCGTTGCATGTTCAGGGCTTAACTATTTTTCCCGAACAGGAATGCAAGTTCACAGCGTTCGTTGTGAAAACAAGCTGGAGGGCAAGGGGCAAATTCAGGGCAGGGTCTGATTTTTTTCTGGGGATGTCCTGCCGGGATAACCCAGTCCTCTGTACTTGGCCGACCTGTAGCTCCATCCCCCTGCCTGTCATTCGAAGCCAGCACTCTCATTTTCATCTTTTAAAAGGCTGGAGCGTGGGGGGAAGAGAGGGCTGGAAACAAGAGGAGAGGATGACAACCCCGCCAACCGCAAAGAAAAGGCTTCGGCACTAGGGAGGGTTGAGGTGATGGAAAAAAAAAAACAGATGTGAAAAAGGAGCGAAGGAGACAAAGAAGCAGCCACGTGACTGTCAAAACACGAGCCACAGACAGAAAGGATGGAGGCTGGGAACGGATGAAAATTAGGCGGGGCAGTGGCGTGCAGAGGTCATTTGGCACCTGGGGCCCCAAAAGTTTTGGCACCCCAGTGACAACATCATTTTCTGTAACAGTCATGGCATGAGATGGATGGATGGATGGATGGTGATGATGATGATGATGGCCAGAGAAGGTGCAGACAGTGAACATTTCTTTTAGTGTGTGTGTGTGTGTGTGTGTATGTGTATATACTAAGAGCACAATCCTAAACTGGAGTTAGACCAGCACAGTTTGGCCAGCAACGTTTGGCTGGCACAAGGGCCACCATAAAGTATGTTTAGAGTCAGAGAGGCCAGCACACAGACATGCACCATCTTCCTTGACTCCGAGAGTGGTCCAAACATACTTCACGGTGTCCCTTGCCAAACTTTGCCGGCCTAACTCCAGATTAGGACTGCGTCCTACATGCGAGAAATCCTGGTGCACCTCCTCCCATACTTTGCAATTTCTTTTTGTACTCGTGTGACTTGTAAATCGTAATTCCTAGATGTCACTGAATGTAATGACAATAGTAGCGACAAACAACTAGCTACATTAAAATTATACCTTTAAATTACAATATCTTAGACACATTTAGGATTGAGCTGCACCTGTCATCAAGTTAACCGAATGCGTGCCATTTTTCACTTTGTTCTGACTTGTGAAATAAATGGTTTCTTTGCGAGATGTATTTCACATATTTAATACCTAATGGGTTGCCTTGAGAAAACAATAGCTCTTGCAAAGGCAGTAATGCAAATTATGTGCTAAGGTTTTTTTTTTTTAAAACCACTATACAAATGGGTGTTTATAGTTTATAAAATAGTTTTATAAACTATTCTGGGCATTTAGTGATTGATTTTAAACATTGATGTACTAACTTGGTGTTTGTAAAAGCATTTTCTACCTCTGGTGAATATTTGCACCACTTGTAACAAGTGCAGTCAATTTGGTGTCCACCTCCCCACAGTGACTCTCCTGGATCAGATCACATCAGATCCACATGTTTGTGGAATTTGAGATTCTGTTGTCCACTACAGGTCCCTGAGAAGCTCAAAAGAAGCTCATATCCTCTGTTGTCTGCTCCCAGCATCTAGAATTTCAAAGAAAGAGTGCTCCTGACCAGGGAGGTTCTATATAGCTATCACAGCCAAGAGTCTTATCCTCCCCTCTCTGTTTCAATGTGCCATCTTAGCTCATGGCCATCCCCGCCAACAAGGATGTTTTCTAAAGGACTAAATCCAGAAAGATCCATCTGTGTGTGGAAGATAGAACATTTCTGTAAAAATTGTAAAAACCTTCGGGTTTCTGAATAAAGTCTGCCTATGTAAACTGCCTTGAGTCATTAGAGAAATCTGGTGACCTAAGAAAGGCGGTATATAAATCCAAGTATTTATTTATTTTATTCTAGTCACTGAGCCCAACTCACGAGTCGAGTTCACACGTCAGCGATCCTGTGACTCGGCTCGTGAGTCCCAGCAGACGGCACCATGATTTGACTTGCGGAAATCCGAGTCGTTTTGACTCAAGTCCCGAGTCATTTTGAAAAACGAGTTAAGTCCTTCAGCAAAAGCAAAACATTTCCCTGCCCCCCCCACTATTGAAAGAAAGAAAGAAAGAAAGAAAGAAAGAAAGAAAGAAAGAAAGAA
>JAJKFI010000090.1:1696792-1738511 GCA_029204185.1 Lerista edwardsae
GAAAGAAAGAAAGAAAGAAAGAAAGAAAGAAAGAAAGAAAGAAAGAAAGAAAGAAAGAAAGAAAGATTGCCACAGCCTGAGGAGGATGTTATAATTGCAGGCCGGGCTGCCAAACTATGAGAAAGGTTTCTTTTTGGAGCGAGGCGGGCTTTTCCCCGTCTTGTGAAATCACCGGGCCTCTTTCCAAGGCCTTAACCCCGTTGGTGCCTGCTTCTGTGGAGCTGGACCCAGCTTGGCTTCTCTCCCGGCTCCCCGAAAGGGGCTGTGGGAACGAGGGTCAGCCTGTTCCCAGAACAGCGCTCTTGGCCTGGGAAAGGACGGGAAGCAGGCGGCTGTAAGACAGCAGCCCCCCACGGGCCCTGATCCAGTCCGCAAAGCACGGCCGCCAAAAATGACGAGTGGCTGGGAAGCGGGGAGGGCGGACGCAAAAGCAGCTTTCCCAGAGGGCCACCTGAGCATGCTGCGATGGGGGGGGGGAGCCACAGCACCCTCGTGGTCCTACTCTAACCAAACTACCGGCATACCAAGAGACAGATCCAACGCCGCACCCCTGAACCCATTTTTAACCAGTGCCGTAGCTCAGACATCTGCTGCCTGGGGACAAAGAAGATTTTGTAGCCTCCCCCCAACTCCACGACGAAATCAAAAATTAATTAAATTAAAAGTTTTCTGGTTCATTGGCCAGAACTTTGGCTCGAAGGCAGGTAGGCCAGCCTGGTTTGTTTCAATTGCAGCCTGCATTAAATTACCTTTCCTATGATATGTAACATGGTGGCATTACAGTCGTGCCCCGGTATCCACTGATTCGGTTATCCGCGGTTTCGGTTATCCGCGGATACCGTTGCCTTGGCACTGAACGGGCAGCAAGTGAAGGGCCCAGGAGGGGACGATTAGGGTGGAATTGCCACAATCCTGGAGCCATCACGAAGGAGTCCCTTTCTCTAGCCATATCTCTAACTTGACAAATCCAGAGAAAGGCAGGCTCATATTTATTTTAGGAAGTGGTCTTCAACCTTTTCCATGCCCGAACCCCAATAAATACAACCCAGCACAGATCCCATCCCCTCCTGTGGCCTGATCTGCCAGAAGCCGATACACCTTTTCTGCCACCCACCCCCTGCCCTATTTCCCCCATCCTCTTTTGCCTTCACAACAGCCCTGCGAGGTAGCAGTCTGAGCAGGGCCAGCCTTAGGAGCTGCAGGGCAAGACAGCCAGAAAGGGCTGTGCAGGGTTATGTCAGGAACTTATATTAGTTTTGATAAGGCAGTAGCCTTGTCGGATCAGGTCCACGCACTCTAAGAACCTAAGAAGAGCCCTGCTGGATCAGGCCAAAGGCCCATCTAGTCCAGCTTCCTGTATCTCACAGCGGCTCACCAGAAGCCTCAGGGCTCACACAAGACAACAAGACGCTTGCATCCTGTTGCCCTCCCTTGCACCCGGTACTCTGAAGTAGCCTACTACTAATGTAAGGAGGTTGCACAATCCATCATGGCCTATAGCCCACGATGGACTTTTCCTCCAGAAATCTGTCCAATCCCCTCTTACAGGCATCTAGACCAGATCCCATCACCACCTCCTGTGGGAAAGAGTTCCACAGATTAACTACCCGCTGGGTAAAAAAGTACTTCCTTTTATCTGTTTTAACTCTCCCAACCCTCAGTTTCAGTGGATGCCCCCTGGTTCTGGTGTTTTGAGAGAGGGAAAAGAACATCCCTCTATCGACTCTATCCCTTCCGTGCATAATTTTGTATGTCTCAATCACGCCCACTCTCTTGCACAGGCTTGGAAAGGTTGCCTTGACCCCCCAAATGGGCCTCTGAGACTACGTTGGGGTCACAACCCACAGATTGAAGAAGATTGATCTAAAGAATTTATACCCTGGTTTTCTCCTGACCAGGGCAATCAAGGCAGCTAAGAATTAAAAACAATAATAAAACATTTAAAACAAAACAAACCTCAATGGATCACCCAGTTCAAATTACGTTTGATTACTGTGATATGGGAGCAAGCAATTTTTCATAGTTTCAGGCCATTTGTGGCTTTAAAGGGGAACACTGGAACTTAACTTCAGGCCAGAAACTGGGCCAACAGCCGACAAAGCTCTCAATGATGGTCTCTACATTTTGAACCAGTTGTTGCTTTGGGACAGTCTCCAAGGGCCGTCCCCACGTACGATCCATTGCAACAGTCTAGCCTGGCTGTTGTTCAAGCATGGGAAATCATGGCCAGGTCTCATCTCTCTCCCAGAAGGGATGCTGTCTGTGCCAGCAGCCGAAGGTGGGAAAAGACACTGGGAGCTACAGTCACCAGGGTCCGCCCGCAGCTTTGAAGGATTAGACTCTTGGCCTTGGAGGGAACATGACCCCATCCAGAATAGGCTGAAACACACCACCATCCACTCAGGCACCCCTCTCCGATCTGGATAAAGCTTCCATTAATCAGGCATTGAGGATACTCAGGTCTCAAGACGCAACTAGTTTCAAGACTTAAATCAATGAGGACTAGCAGCACTCAAAATGGGGAAGGCTGCCTTCCTCTGATTGGCGCGTGATTCGCCCCAGGAACCAGGGAGCTGCTCTGTAGGGCAAGCGAGCCGCGACTAACTCCCTCGACTCGTCGAACGTGGGACACAAACCCGGTGCCTGGGCTCGCCTTGGGCTCAAAAACATCAAAACAATCCTTAAAACGCCAGACAATCTCGTTTCAGCTGCGAGCAAGAAAAAAGGCTGCGTCAGGAACTGGCATGTGGCCGAGCACGATCACTTCTGAAATGGGCACCTCTCCAATCGCTGGAGCATCGCTCCCCACTCCCCCTGCCTTCTTATTTAGAAGAAAAAGGGAAACACACAGACCAAAAAAAAAAAAGTACAAACTTTTGTAATTTATGAGCGCATGCAACATGCTTTGCGTCAGAGACACATCAGCCGGGTTAATCTGCTTCTGTCCAGCCAATCGGCAAGAGGCAAAGGCAGCTGTTAAAAAGGAAGCCAGCCCTGGGACAAGTTACAATACTAGAGATATATAAGGAGGAGGAGAGATTAATATATACATACACACACACACACAGTCTCTCTCTCTCTCTTCCATTCTTAAGTTTGTCCAAGGATTATTAGAAGGAGAAGCAGAGAGAAAACTCCAATTTTGCCTTCTTTTGTTTGCCTTCGTCTTTGCTCCTGTTTGTCTTTTCATTCATTTTTAGGGAAAAGTGTGTCATTTTCCTAAATTTTTCTCTTTTTTAAAGAAAATCCCCAGTGGGAACTCCAAAAGGGGAAAAAAAAAAGAACACCCTCGTCAGCTCGCAAAGAACTTTCGGAAGGCATATTCAGTTGGAAAAAAGGAAAAAAAGGACTTGGCACGGAGGAAGACTTGAAAGAGGAAAAAGAAAAAAAAGATTCTGGAAAGAGAATTTTGATTGTTTGAGTTGAGACACCAAAATAGCAAGCGGCAACTTCACGTTCGGGCGTGTGAGGTTTTTCATGGCTATAAAACACCAAAGGCGGTTGATGCTCGGCGCATAAGGACCACACATAGGAGGGAAAGCCGGTGTTAATTAGCTGCTGTTACAATTTGTAGACATTGGCTGGACAGCTCAGGGGCTCGACTTGGTTCCTTCCCCTGAAATCACCATTCTGATACAAAAACCGTTGCCCGCTTTTTCAAGGTATATATAGATATTTTTAAATCTCGTCTTCCCAATGATCCTTTTGCTCCTCGCCACCTGCTGCTCCCTGAGCTTGGCGGCAGATGAATGGGCCCGATTCGGTGGCTACCAAGAAGAAATTGTCTTTCCGGAGAGGCTCAACGCCTCTCTCCATCAGGATGCAGAGGGCATGTTTGACAACAGCCTGGGCACCGGTGGAAGCCCAGGAGAGCAGCTCTCTTTCCGCTTCCGGGTGTTTGGAGAAGAACTGACCCTCAGTTTGGAGAAAGACCCCAGTTTCGTCTCGGGGGACTTGACGGTGCAATACCTGGGCAGATCTGGGCAGGAGGTGGACAGCCTGACCGAGCAAGGGACCTATTTTACTGGCACGGTGAACTTTGACCCGGAATCGATCGTGGCCGTCAATTACGATGGGGCGTCCCTGCTGGGGGTACTCCAGTACCGTGGCACGGAGTACCACGTGCAACCCCTGGAAGGGGGAGTCCCGAACACAGCAGGAGGAGCCGGAGCTCACGTGGTGAGGAAGAAGACGCCGGAAAAGGTGGACGGCCCCATGTGCGGTGTGGGGGCCCAGATGCTGGAGGGCGCGCCGGCCTTGGCGGCAGAACCCTTGATCATGGCGGAGAATCCTCCCAAGAGAGCTAAGGTAGGAGCATTTGGTCATTGGTCTTGATGGGAGGGGAACACAGCTTGTCATCTTGCCTGCTGGCCATGTTCAACATTATCCTTGGCCAGAGACCCCATTCTCTGGGCGAAAGGAAAACGGTATCTTTGGCTCCGGGGGGATTTGGAGCAAGGCTGTCCTCAGCTACACTCTCAGCCAGATGTGGAGAGGGGGTTGACCGAAATAGGTCCCAGACGTCTCCTCTTTCACCCAGGAGCCAAACATCTGAGCCTAGCCACACCTCTGCTCACCTGCCAGCCCTCCAAAATCCAAGGTTGTGCTGCGGTTAGCACCTGCCGTGCGCCCATTGAGCCTCAGCAGGGCAGAGGCGCAAATTGAACCAGTCGTACTTGGCAACCGCCATAGATATTACAGCTGTTGCACATAGTTAATAGCGGCGACTGTACTCCTGCGTGGGTGTCAGAGGACACACACACACACACACACACACACACACACTAGTAACATTCTGTCCTCGGGTAACCCAGCAAAACAAGAGAACCCTGTGAGTGGCTGATACGATGCAAATTAAGCCAATTTGCATCTGCTTTGCATAATTTATTCCGCATCTGGAAGACCCAGGGAGAAGCCAACAATGACACTTGGCCTCTCACTCACCACCCTGCAGAAATCCTTCTCCCTGCTAGCTTTCCAGGTGCGAGGAAGGTTGTTTGTTTGTTTGTTTGTTTGTTTGTTTGTTTGATTGATTGATTGATTGATTGATTGATTAACCTGGGAGAGTGGCAAAATTCCATATTATTTGTCAAGCGGAGTTGAGAATTATATGATCTGGTATTTTCAGCACACGTTTCCGGGGCTCATAGTGCTTTAGAGACACTGCCCCCTTTACAACAACCTTGTAGGGTAGGCCAGCAGTAGTATATCCCCCAACTGGGAAGCTGAGAGCACAACAGCTTGGCACCGATCAGCTTCCCTGCTGCGATGAGATGTGGAACTGATCCTGTCCCTCTTACGACTGCCCAAACTCAACTGTAAGCTGTTGGGGGCAGGGACCCCCTTTGTGCCTGTTTCAGGCAGCGCCCAGCACTGAATGCACCATTATCGTGCACAAAGCAGAGGCAGAGATTGGACAGCTTCCTTCCTGCCGGCATTCACTCAGATCCCACTTCCGAAGTGTGCATTCAAAGAGAAATGTCATCGCGGGCGCGCACTGGCTCTCCCTCCCACTCAGTCGGAGGGCTGCAACGTCAGCTCTTTTTCGATTGTTCCTCGAGGCACGACTGAGAGGTAACCACAGAACAGTCTGAACCAGGGCATGCTCAGCCAGCAGCATGGAGTTCATTTCCCTCCCTCTTTCCTTCTCTGACTGCTCTTTGCCCCGGCCGGAGGGTGTCGTCAGCGCAGTGGGGAAAGAGGCGTGCCACCCTCCCAGGCCTCAGCGAGTGGTGGTTCCCATCTGTGGGTCAGGACCCACCATGACAGAACCAGGGCCGGCTCTAGCAGCAGTGGGGCCCAATCAGTGGTGTCATTCAAATGTTTTAGGAACAGGAACTCACTTTTGATTGGCACTTGTCGGGAACCCGGAACCAGCCACGGAGCCCGTTAGGATCCGGAACGCCCGTTCTGGTCCGTTCCCCCTGAATGACATCACTGCCTTCGCCCCCCCCCTAGGAATCCAGAGTCGCTCCCTTTAACCCTCTGAGTGCCGGCCAACCAAGAAGAAAAGCTCTTTGCAGAGGAATTGGGAGGGGGGAGGAGGGAGAGTGAAGTGGGCGGAGTCAGCCCTAATTTTAACTAGTGGAACTGAGTTCCCCCGTGTTCCCCCTGCATGACATCACTGGGCCCAATGCAAAGCATTCCGCCAAGAAGAGCATTGTTAGTGCCATGCGCAAAGCATGGCACCTGGGAATAGTTGGCGGTGACCTGATGGCACCACTGCCAACTGCTTCTAGGTGGCCCGTTTTGAGCCACGGTGGCAGGTGGGACGGCCCAAGGCAAACCTGCTCTGCCCACCCCACTGACGTAGAGCCCACAGAGGTCCCAGCTGCAGCTGCAGCAGCAGGCAATATGCTCGCCCTGCTGGTGCGGGATCCCTGAGGCGCGGGGCCCAATGGGACGACACCGGTCACATTGGCTGAAGGTCGGCCCTGGTGATGTCAGGCTGCCGCCACACTGTTTGAAGGAAGGTGGCACTTCCTTCGCCCCCCCCCCAGGAATCCGGAGTCACTGCCTTTAACCCTCTGAGTGCCAGCCAACCAAGAAGAAAAGCTCTTTGCAGAGGAATTGGGAGGAGGGAGGAGGGAGAGTGAAGTGGGCGGAGTCAGCCCTAATTTTAACTAGTGGAACTGAGTTCCCCCGTGTTCCCCCTGCATGACATCTAATCACTGTTCCTGTCCCTTTGGCCAACAGTGAGGAAAAGGGAATATATGTGGGCATTGTCGCACCAGAGGGAGATTTTTCACACACACACGCACGCACGCACGCACACACGCACACGCACACACACACACACACGTGCAACAATCCTTTGAAAGCAGCATCTCTAGGGTCAGATTCACCTGCTTGCGACAGTACAAGCTCCCTGTACGAAATGGGTTTGGGACACCCCTGCTCGAGGACGCAAGGAGAGGCCTGCCAGCTAAACAGCTGTGGCGCTAAGCAGCCTTTGTGGCCTCTCTTGGCACCTGTGCGTGGCCCACAGAGGCCACTGGGGCCAGCTCTGACCTCACAGCCTTGCAGGGATGTCTCCCGGCACCACGTGGACCCCGACTGTCCGCGGACCCGACGCCGGTGCCTGGCATTCCGCTGCACAGAAAGCAGAGCTGGGCACCCCCCCTCCCGCCCTGCCTCGGGAATGGTGTGGGGCAAGCTGCCAAAACTGGCTTCCCGCAGGAACCAAGAAGGAGAGCCAGTTAACCCCGCCGCTGCCCAAAGAGCAAGTCGTTCCCACTCGCAGGCTTGTGGCTGCAGCTTCCAATGAGCGCGTTGCTCAAATCCATCCTTGGTTGAGGCTAATTGATGCCAACCAGACGTTGCGACGAGATCTAGTCCCACTGAGGGTGCAATCCTAACTTGCGCTGGAACGGCAAGGCTGGCGCGGGTTGAAGCGGGCAGAAGCCTCCCTGGGGCAAGGGCGCGTTCATGCCTTCACCTTGGGGTAGGCACCAGCCACCCCAATGGGCTTGCTCGGATCTGTGCCTGCTGTCCAGCAGGTGGAGCTCTGAGCAAGCTGCCCAGCCTGAATTAGCTTCATTATTGGATGCCGTTGGCCACGTCCCAACACCAGTGCCCGCCCCCCCGGGCTGGCACGCCCAGAAACGCCCTTTCCCCACCCAGAACCGCTCTTGTGCCCGCCAAACGCAGCTGGCACAGGAATGGCACTGCACGGCATTGGGCTGGTGCCCTTGAGCCGAACCTGCTGCTAGTATCAGTCCGATGGCTCACGCTCTTGTTGAACGTTCTTGTGCTGGCACAGCTCCATTTCGGCTGACGCCAGCAGCTAGCGTTGGCCGAACGCAGGGCGCTGGATTGGGCCCTCCATCTCCTGTACCAGCCTTGTGGCAGAAGGAGGGAAAGTTGAGGTGGGTCCCTAAGGTGGGTCCCTAAGAAGAAGCTGCTTCTTCCCGAGTATCACCTTCAGTCCCTCCAGCTCAGTGCTGTCAGGCACTGACTGGCAGCATCCGGGTGCAAGGGAGTGGCAACAGGATGCAAGCATCTTGTGGTCTTGTGTGCTCCCTGAGGCACCTGGTGGGCCGCTGTGAGATACAGGAAGCTGGACTAGATGGGCCTTTGGCCTGATCTACTGGGGCTCTTCTTAGGTTCTTATGATAGCAAATTCTGTTTAATTTACCTCAGAATTCTACCTCCAAAATTTACCTCGGAATGCCATGTGCGAGGGAGTGGCCACAGGATGCAGGCATCTTGTTCTCTTGTGTGCTCCCTGAGGCTTCTGGTGGGCCACTGTGAGATACAGGGAGCTGGACTAGATGGGCCTTTGGCCTGATCCAACAGGGCTCTTCTTATGTTCTTATGTTCTTATCCCTCCACGGATTCAGACAAGGGGGGTCTGCCGGGGACTGTATCTGGGATAGAGAGCGCAAGAGTCCCTGTTCCCCAAGATGGTCACCTCTCCCCTCCTTCTCCCCCCTCCAACAACAGCGGTTTGCTTCCGTCCCCCGCTACGTGGAGACACTGGTGGTGGCCGACGAGGAGATGGCTCGCTTCCACGGCGCCGGGCTGAAGCGCTACCTGCTCACCATCATGGCCGCCGCCGCCAAATTCTTCCGCCACCCCAGCCTGAAGAACCCGGTGAACCTGGTGGTGACCCGGCTGGTCGTGATCGGGCAGGCCGAGGACGGGCTTCAGGTGTCGTCCAACGCGGCCGAGACCCTGCGCAACTTCTGCACGTGGCAGAAGGGCCTCAACAAGCCCAGCGACGACGACCCCGAGCACTTCGACACCGCCATCCTCTTCACCAGACAGGTAAGCCGCTGGGCGCCGGCCAAGCAGACTGCGCGACACCGTGGTGGGGTATTGCACAGACAGAGGGCGCAATCCTAACCTGGAGTGAGGCCGGCACAGTTCAGCCAGCAAAGTTTGGCCGGCACAAGGGACACCATAAAGCGCGTTTGGACCACTATTGGAGTCAGAGAGGCCAGAACACAGATGTGCGCCATCCTCCCTGAATCCGAGAGTGGTCCAAACGCCACTCCCTTGTATCTGGCATTCTGAGGTAAATTTCTGAGGTAAAATTCCGAGGTAAATATGAGGCAAATAAAGCAAAGCTTGGCCGGCACAAGGGACACCGTAACATATGTCTGGACCACTCTCGGCGTCAGAGAGGCCAGCACAAAGACGTGCGCCGTCCTCCCTGACTCCGAGAGTGGCCCAAATACGCTTCATGGTGGCCCTGGTGCTGGCCAAACTTTGCTGGCCTAACTGTGCCGGCCCCACTCCAGGTTAGGATTGAGCCCTAATAACAAACTTCATCAGGGGTGGCTCTAGGAGTGGTGGGGCCCAATGCGGGGCATTCCCGTGCCCCCCACCCTTCCCATGGGGGGCCTCACTCACCAAGAAGAATGCTTGTGGCGCCGTGCACCATATGCAGCACCTGGAAGTAGTTGGTGGTGACATGATGATGTCATGGCCCATTTTAATGATGTCATGGCCCATTTGGGGCCATTTGGAGGCTGGGGCACGTGGGAGGGCAGAAGATAAAACACGCCGCCCCACTGATTCAGACTCCTGGCTGCAGCAGCAGGGAATATGCTGGCTGCACTGGTGTGGTGGGCCCCAAAGTTCTTGGCCCAGTGTGACGACATTGGCTTAAGGAATTGGCTGGAAAAGATCTAGTCTGGGAAAAGATCTCCCACAGATACCTACCATAGATAAAACAGGGGGGAGACAGACATCTTCCTATCCTGTGCTAACCATGGTTCATGCTAACAGTGCTCTCATCCGACACCCGCTGGTCTTTCCCTTGCAGGATCTCTGCGGCCGCGCCAACTGCGGCACTTTAGGCATGGCGGATGTCGGCACCGTGTGCGATCCCAACCGCAGCTGCTCCATCGTGGAGGACGACGGGCTCCAATCTGCGTTCACTGCAGCCCACGAGCTTGGTGAGTAAGGATCGACCCCATGGGGTTCTCCAAGAGCGCAATCCTAACCTGGAGTTAGGCCGGCACAGTTAGGTCGGCAAAGTTTGTCCTGGCACAAGGGCCACCGTAAAGTGCGCTTGGCCCACTCTTGGAGTTAGGGAAGATGGCACATGTCTCTGTCGTTGCTTCTCTGACTCCGAGAGTGGTCCAGACACATTTGTGCCGGACAAACTTTGCTGGCTTATGCCAGCCTAACTCAGTTTAGGATTGTGCCCTAAGAGGGGAGGGGGCAACTCTTAGAATCAGCACCCCAAATATACCCAAGAACAGGTCTAATGTTCAAGACAGCACAATGTGTGTTGGCCTGAATAATTGAAGGGGCTCAGAGGGTGGCATAAGGACTAGAAACTTGCTTCGCTGTGGTGCATTCTCAAGGCGAGCAATGAGATAGGAAGTCTGGCTCTGAGATAAGCAATTGCAGAGATAAATCTGAGATAAGCTCTGAGCAATGAGATAAGAAGTTTGCACCACAAACCCATAAAGAGGGAGTCCATGTGCAGCTCTGAAAGTTGGGGCACGGGGGGGGGGAGGGACGGAAGCAGACTGTTAACCCCTTCCTTGCGGCGCCTCCCATGCACAGGCCATGTCTTCAACATGCTGCACGACGACGACAAGCACTGCAGGGAGCTGAACCGCCTCAGTGCCTCCCGCCACATGATGGCCTCCATCATGTCCCCCGTGGACCCCGAGGAGATGTGGTCGCCATGCAGCGCCCGCTTCATCACTGACTTCCTAGACAACGGTCATGGTAAGGAGTCCACCTTCCTGCTGCCGATCAGATCCCTCCGACAATAGCCTTCCCTCTGACTTCTCCCAGTAGGCCCCCATGTGGGTTACACTCTTCTCTGGAAAGAACCCTAATGCATTGCTCTGTGGGTTGTCACTGAGTTGCAGGAGAACATGTGAGAGGGGGGCAGACACGGAAGGGGGTGTCAGATGCCCTTCGTCTCCAAGTCTCAGCTTCCTGCTCTGCTGCCTTAACCCCTACAGAGCTGTCTGGTTGTGAGGCCGCCAGTGGCATAGCTAAGTCATCTGGCACCTGACGGCAAAAACATTTTAACACCTCCCATACGACATCATTGCACTATGGCTCAGAGGGCCTCCTGGAGGCCGCTGACAGGGGCTTCTGGTTCTCGCCAAAAACCAGAAGTCCCCTTAAGGGGGCCTCTAAGATACCCCCTCAAGGCGTGGCACCAGGGGGGAATGTACCACCTTACCCTTTATGCCACTGGAAGCCGCTAAGAGTGCAATCCTAACCTGGAGAGGTCGGCACAGTTAGGCCAGCAACGTTTGGCCAGCACAAGGGATTCACTACAGTATGTTTGGACCGCTCTCAAAGTCAGGGGGGATGGCGCGCATCTGTGTGCTGGCCTCTCTGACTCTGAGAGTGGTCCAGACATATTTTATGGTGTCCCTTGGGCTGGCCAGACTTTGCTTTATTTGCCTCATATTTACCTCAGAATTTTACCTCAGAAATTTACCTCAGAATGCCAGATACAAGGGAGTGGCATTTGGACCACTCTCGGAGTCAGGGAGGATGGCGCACGTCTGTGTGCCGGGCCCTCTGACTCAGAGAGTGGTCCAGACATATTTTATGGTGTCCCTTGTACTAGCCAGACTTTGCTTTATTTACCTCATATTTACCTCAAAATTTTACCTCAGAAATTTACCTCAGAATGCCAGATACAAGGGAGTGGCATTTGGACCGCTCTCGGAGTCAGGGAGGATGGCGCATATCTGTGTGTTGGCCTCTCTGACTCGGAGAGTGGCCCGAGCGTACTTGACAGTGTCCCCAAAGTGCCACAGCACCCTGTTTGGAAATGGCTGCTCACGAACGTCCTTTACGGCAGAGCAGAAAGCGAGGGTGAGAGCGACAATGGGCTTCAGTGCACTTCAGTGCTGTTCAGTGAAGCGATGGGTTTGCCCAGGCTGGGGAATGAAGACGGACATCGCTTAACGGGCAGCTTGCTGGGTGCAGTGACTCAACCCACCCTCCTGTTTCCCCTCCCTTCCTTTCCTCTGCAGGTCAGTGCCTCTTGGACAAGCCCCACGAGCCCCTCCGCCTGCCGGCAGCCTTCCCCGGCAACGATTATGACGTGGACCAGCAGTGCCAGCTCAGCTTCGGGCCCAACTCAGGCCACTGCCCCAACATGAACCCACCCTGCTCCTCGCTGTGGTGCACTGGCCGGATCAATGGGCAGTTCATGTGCCAGACCAAGTACTTCCCCTGGGCCGACGGGACCCGGTGCGGCGAAGGCAAGAGTTGCATGAGTGGACAATGCATCAGCAAAGTGGAGCTGAAGGCCTATAATGTGAGCAGACCAGCTGGGGGGCATCTGGGGTGCTTGCATTCCACTGTTGCGGAGTGCTTGGGAAAGCATCAAGGGGACATCACTAGAAAGTGTAGGACTATGAAAATAAGGAATCAAGCCATGGTGCTCAAATCTGGGGGGTGAGAGGAAGACTGATAACCAGTGCACCCTGCACCCCTAAGCAGCCGTGACCCATTGATATATCCCAGATCAGGTCTCTGATAGTGGCGTTTTCCTGCTCTGCTTCTAAACAAACCGCATCACAGTCAGCTGCGGATTCAGGGTGGTGTGGACAAGCCCTGCAGCAGGGGGAAATTGACTAGCCCTCCAAAATGGTCCAGTCAATTGCTTGTGAGAAGCCAGTGGGGCAATAGCTGAATCTTTCCCACCCTTGAGGTTGGGAGGTTGCAAAGGAGAGGGGGAAAGATGTAGATAACCCCCACCCATTGGCACCATCTCATCATTTCCCGTTGGCATAACAGAACCAATTGACTGGACCATTTTTTGGGGGGGGGGGATAGTCCAGTCAGTTTCTCACTGCACAAAAAGCTGAACCTGCAGCCAGTCTTGATGCAGTTTGCTAGGCGTCAGAGGACAGAAATGTGACACTTGAGTAAACGTAGTGCTGAAATGATCCCACACGGTGGTCACGCGCATCTGCTTGCCCTCGGATATGTCGCACAACGTCCAGGATGCACAAACACAGCAGCCACTGCTGATGTGGCACAAAGGCTACTAAGATGAGGCTACTAAGCAGGAAAACCCCTGGTTTGAATCTTGAACTCAAGGAGATGGCTTTAGGTCAAGTACCCTCACAAAGTCTCAGCCAGGGGCATAGCTAAAGAAGTGCAGGGGGGTGCAATTGCACCAGGCAACAAGCTTTAGGAGGGCAGCTCAACTTGACAATAGTGGCCAAAATTGTGAAAACCTTGGTATATATATGATTAATACTATCATGTCATACATCGTTGGAAAGGTAGTTTAATGCAGAAGGCAGTGAAAGAAACCAGAGTGTAGCATCGTTACCCTATCAAAAGTTATGGTCAAAAAACTAGAGAAAACAAAAATACAATGGTGACGTCACTTCTTGTTGTGATGTCACTTCCTGTTGTGACGTCACTTCCTGTTGTGACATCACATTTTGCCCTCTGCACCCAGCTACACTTCACGAGCCCCTGGTCTCAGCCTCCTGTTTACAACGTGGAGATCGCAATGAAGAGTTATCTGACAAGGGCGTCAAAAGGGTGGCAACGAACCTTGGAGTGCTGTGGGCGAGTGAAAGTGTGACACGGAAGCTAATTGTTTTGCTCCCTTTTATCGCTTTCTTGCTGGCAGATCCCCACCCACGGAGGCTGGGGGCACTGGGGTGCGTGGGGAGAGTGCTCCCGCAGCTGCGGAGGAGGAGTCCAGTATTCGACCCGCGAGTGCAACAAGCCCACCCCACGCAACGGCGGAAAGTACTGTGAGGGCAAGCGTACCCAGCACCGCTCCTGCAACGTTCAGGACTGCCCCCACGGGAACGGTAAGACAATTTCCTGTTCTTTTGGCTCAGAGACCGTCTCTCCGCTTAACGTTCACGTGAGACTGGCCAAAGCACATTTCCAAAATGGTTTAAGCCAGGGGTCCTTAGCATGAAGTGCAAAAACACCGGCAGCCGTCCAGGACACAAGGAGCTTAAAATTACAGTGATGCAGACTCGAGTCCTGCGGCTCGCTCCCAAGTCAGACTTCAGTCCCGTCAATCGCTGGCTCGAGCTCGACTTGAGACCCAGAGCCAGTGACTCGCGACTCGACTCTGGACTCGAAGCCATTTTCGTGTCCAGGTTGTTAGGTGTGTTCCTGCTTACTTTTTTTGAGGTGCTTCTGTGTAGCACTAGAAGCATCTGGAAGCAAGTACAGTACAATCACCCAAGCGATGCAGGCAGGCGCTTCTCTCCAGGTGGCTCCAGGTTTCCTGTGACACTTTGATTGCCGTGACCTGCTGGGTGGGAGGGAGCAGGCACCTGGTAGTGCCTGCCATGAGGGGTGTGTTTACAGCTCACACACACACACACACACACACACACACACACACACTACCAGCACCAACCCCCCCTTTTTCTTTAAATGTCGCTCAGAGACTCGAGAGATTCAAAACTCGACTCGAGAATTTGAACAAGAGCTTGAGACTTGACTTGAGGGTAGAGAATTGACTCGAGATTTGGGGTTAAGGACTTGAGTACATCACTGCAAAATTACAAGAGAGATGTCAAAGAAACATTGTTGTTTCTTCTGTTGGAAGGACCTCCTAACAGAAAGTGCTGCTTGGCGATAGAACAGTCTGTCTTGGAAAGTGATAGGCTTACCTGTTGTCGGAACGCTTTAAAGCGGACAAGCATCTGCTTGTAGTTGCGGGTAGCCTGTGTTGGCAGGGGTTGGACTCGATGGTATCAAAGGTCCCTTCCAAGTCAACGATCCTACAGACAGATTGAAAAGCAGGGTTAGGGCAGAAAGTGTGGCATCTCCTTATTGATCTTCCATCGACCGTTTTGAAGATTTCATTGAATATTGGGGGGTGGGGGTGGAAATCCATGATTTTCATGAACTATCGAATCACGTTTCATGATTTTAATTCGGATTTCAGTACATGATGTCACAGTTCATGATTTTACATGAACTGCCCATTTTGCATCCCCATCCATGGGGAGAGGGGGGGGAGAACATCCATTGTCCCTCATCACACACATGCCCAGTCTTAGTGATGGCACTGGGGAAAAAAATGTGACCTTGTATGTGAATTTGCTTCCAGCCTTGACTTACCGGGAAGAGCAGTGCGCTGCCTACAACCACAAGACAGACATGTTCAAGAACTACCCTGCGCCCATGGATTGGGTGCCCCGCTACAGTGGTGTGTCTGAGCACGATCAATGCAAGTTGACCTGCCAGTCCCACGCCCTGGGCTACTATTACGTGCTAGAACCAAGGGTGAGTTATCACAGTTGGCTGGGACCCCTACATAAAGATATAAGAGCCCCACTGGATCAGGCCAAAGGCCCATCTAGCCCAGCTTCCTGCATCTCACAGTGGCCCACCAGATGCCTCAGGGAGCACACGGGACCACAAGATGCCTACGTCCTGTGGCCACTCCCTTGTATCTGGCATTCTGAGGTAAATTTCTGAGGTAAAATGCTGAGGTAAATTAAACAGAATTTGCTATCATAAGAACATAAGAAGAGCCCCGCTGGATCAGGCCAAAGGCCCATCTAGTCCAGCTTCCTGCATCTCACAGTGGCCCACCGGATGCCTCAGGGAGCACACAACAAGAGACCAGTATCCTGCACGCTCTTGCATCTGGTGTTCACATATAGCCTACTTCTAGAACCAGGAGGCTGCGTGTACCCATCACGGCTTGTAAATCTGTCCAATCCCCTTTTAAAGGCATCTGTGCCAGATGCCATCCTCACATCCTGTGGCAAGGAGTTCCACAGTTCCTAGGGAAAGAAATATTTTCTTTTCTCACTCTCCCAACGCTCAATTTTAGTGGCTGTCCCCTGGTTCTGGTGTTGTGCGAGAGGGAAAAGAACACACATCTATCCAATCTCTCCACCCTGTGCCTGCTTTTCTATGTCTCAGTCGTGTCCCACCTTCCTTCTAGATTGAAGAACCCCAAACGCGATGACCTTTCCTCATCAGGGAGGTGCCCCAGCCCAGTAATCATTTTGATCACTCTATTCAGCTCCTTTTCTTGTTTGGCGGGGGTCCTTGAGAAGGCTTTCTAGAATAAGCCTGACAAAGAGGATTTAATTTTCTCTGAAAGTCGGGGCCCCCCAGCGAGTTTGTGGGGCTGGAAAACAAAGCTCAAAGATGGAGGACAGAACTGGGCCCTGGGAGAGGGAGGGATTTTCCCATCAGGCCCTGGGAGAGGGAGGGAGTTTCCCATCAGCCCCTGGGGCAGCAAAATGACCAACTCTCGCTTGGTTGCAGGTGGCCGACGGAACTCCCTGCTCCCCCGAATCCACCTCAGTCTGCGTCCAGGGGCGGTGCGTCCACGCGGGCTGCGATCGCATCATTGGCTCCAAGAAGAAGTTTGACAAATGCATGGTGTGCGGAGGAGACAACTCGCGCTGCAGCAAGATCTACGGCTCCTTCACTAAGCCACAGTAAGTGACACACCCTAAGGCTTGGCTTGTGGCACCAAATAACCCAGGACTCACCTGAAATCTGCTAGGATGCTAAATGCTGCACCTTGCGCACAGTGGTGTCATCTAAATGGTTTAAGAACAGGTACTCACTTTTGATTGGCACGTGTCGGGACCCGCCCACCGGAAGTGACATCATAAGCCAGAAGTGATGTCGTGGCAGGAAGGGACATGAAAAAAGCCCTTTTTGAGGCCTCAGATGATTTTAAACTGACCCAACAGTTGCAACAGTATTCCACAGCACCCCCAGGACATGTGAAGGAGGCCTGGCATCATGTTAAAACCCCAGAGCAACTCATTTTTCAGTGGCAAGGAAAGGAAAGGCTCCGCTCGCTGCCTGCCTGGCTCTGAGAATGTGCAGGCAACTCAAACATGCAGGAAATTCAAACGTTGCAGAGGGCGGAGTTGACGAGTGGGCGGGTGAATGGGCGGGGCCAGCTGTAATCCTAGAAACCGGTACTCGTGTACCCCTGCGTACCCCCTGCATGACATCACTGCTTGCGCACCATCCCTTCTGCTTCCAGCACCTTCACCTCCTCCCTAGATTCAGAAGAGGACGTCTGGAGGAGAGGAGAGTCGGAGACACTCTAGCCCACTACTCTCTTCTCCACACTTCCTCTTCCACTCCATTCCCTGCTTCCTGTTCCCATCCAGGGGTCAGAAACATGGATAAGAGGGGTGGGCACAGGCATGCAGAAGCGGTAGGGGAGACATGCCTATCCATCACCTGAAGCAACGTTCTCAGTCGGCCTCACAGACGAACCGGGTTTGCAGCGTCCCCAAATTCAGGATTCATCAATGTCATTTATCTGACGCTTCAAGGCAGGCCCTCTTCAAAATTTGTCCTCAAGAGACCCAGTTTAGGAGCCCAGATTAGAACAACGGCCACCAGGCACGTTTCATGTCAAATGTTCCCTGTCCCCAGCTTATTCCTGATGCGCCTTGTCCTTCCTCCCGCCAGGTACGGATACAACGACGTGGTCACCATCCCCGAGGGTGCCACCCACATCTTGATCCGCCAGACCAGCGGCTCCTCGTCCGCCAGCGACGGTATTTACTTGGCCCTGCGGCGGCTGGACGGCTCCTATGCCCTCAACGGTAATTACATCCTGACCCCCTCCAAGCACGACGTCCAACTGCAGAGCGGGGTGCTCCTGCGGTACAGCGGGGCCACCAATCCCGTGGAGATTATCACGGGCCGCGGGCCTCTCTTGGAACCTCTGACCTTGCAAGCCTTGGTGGTGAGCGACGAGAAGGCCCCACGCCTCAAGTACACCTTCTTTGTCCCCTCACACACGAAGAAGCCATCGTCCCAATGGCTGAAGCAAAAGGCCCGGATCCTGGAGATCCTAAGGAGCCGACGAGGCCACAAATAAACTGACTGGACGGTTCTGGACAGGCCCTTGTAGGTCCAAAACCGAAAGGGGCACCTAGGGAGAGAAGGGTCCAGAGCCACGTCTTATGTCGTCGCCCTTCCACAAGACCAAACGCCCCCAACGAGGGACGCTGAATAGCAAGAACCGCTCAAAAAGCAGGAACCGTGTCGGCTCCTGTTTGCTTGGCAGCTGCAGGCCCCTCAGGGCCCTTCCGGAACCTTCCGCCGCTTCTCACACCTTCGTTCTGGCCCACTCGACTCTGCCTGGACGCTTGGCGATGCAGGACACCACCAGCCAAGCGGAACAGGGAGCGACCAGAGGACCAACAAAATGGCGTCCTGAGATGGCCAGCGTCGCCATTGTTTCTGTCAGGCTCACCCATTTCCTCCCTGGGGGATGCAATGGGGTGATCACGCAGACTCTGAAAAGGGAATCTGAGGAGGGAAAGAGGGTGGAAAGCGTCTCGCATTCCAGGCCTGAGGAAGACCAGCTTCTAGTTGCGTGGACCGACTGAAAAGAATCATCGATTTTGACATGGTTCCACCTGGGTTAGCCTTGAAAAAAGGCCTGGTTTTACGGGCCGCCATGTTTCTCCCCTGGCCTCCAACCGATTCCGGACTGCTCCGATACTACTATATTTATTGTGGGGGTTATTTATTTGCTGTTCTGGATATGTAGGGGCCCTGGTTTCGGGAGGGTTGGTCGTCCTTCTCCTTTTCCCTCGGAACAAAAAAACCAACCAGGCGGCAATGAAAACCTGGCACGTTCACAGCCCACGTTTCTTGGGACGAGCCAGGAAATGTGCTCGAAGCAACGGCGGTGACTACCTCAGCCCCTCAGCATGCACCATCCCCCTCAGCCGTGCCCTCGGCGCTCTGGCTTTCAGCCAGTCTCCTCCAGAACGGCCAAGCCTCTCTCCGGTTTGGGCACGTGTGGGTTTATTTGTGGCAGTGACTCGGCACCAGGGAAATTACAGGCCTTGGCTTGGGGGGAATCCGGTTCCTGAAAGGGCAAGGGCCGCTCCCTCCACAGACTGGCCTCCAGCTCTGTCTTCCCAGTGCCAAGCGGGGAACGGGCTAAGCCCTCTCGTGCGCACTAAAGCCTCTGCGGTCTGCATAGGCTCCCGCTGCCAAAAAGTGCAAAGAAGGCCACGACACCACATGCCCCTCTCGGCCCAGAACGCCGTGTCTAGGCTGGCTCCCACTAGCCCAAGCTGCAAGGTGGGTTTACACCCCAGACACAACAGGCCAGGGGGCACGCTCTCCACACAGTGCGCAACAAGGGAACAAGCGCCCCCTCTCCCTTAGCGCAAGACGGCTGTGAAACAGGAAGTGTCTGCCAGTTATAAAACAAGGCTGCAGGAACAACGGCCGCAAAGCAGGCACTGTTTGGAGTCGCAGCTGCTAAAAGGGGAGCGGCGTGCAGTGGTTGGAACAGTGGGGCTGGGCAAAGGGGAAACAGGCCTTCAATGGGGACGGGACTTCAAACAGAGAGAGGGAAAACGAGTGGCTTGTGGCTAGAGACACGGGCACGCCAGTACCCAGAGCTAAGCCACGCGCTGTCTCTTAAAGCACGCAGGGAGGACTCCATTGAGTTCTCATAGCCACATGCCAGCCCTGCCGTAATGGCTTCTGTGGCAGCCATTGGAACATCTCCACCCGCCCCCAGGCCTGATTTCTTGGCAAAATGACTGTCCTAAGAGTCTTTCCCAGCTCCCCGACACGCCTGAAGAGGAGGAAAACGTGTGCCAAGGCTACAAAGAAGACTTTTAACACAGTACTTGGATTAACTAGTAGTGCTACCATCCCAGATAGCCACCGAGGAGAGCGGGAGCCCAGTTCTCCTTCTTCTAGCCCATCAGGGGGGGAAAATCAGACACAAAGCAAGCCATTTGCTTGGGTTTTCTGTAAATTCCATCCACCCTGGGGCAGATCCCTGTGGAATTTCACCCTGGACAGGGTCATTATTTAAAACCTCTGTAGAGCCAGAGGGAATCTCTCCCCCTGTTGTACCCTGGGGTAGTCTCCCCCCCCCTACAATCCTTGCACCAGCCACGAGGCTGATGCTGAAGATTAATAATTTAATTAAATTGTTGGCCCCGAGGCAAGTCCTCTGGACCCGGAGGGAACGTTTCGTACGTGTTTTGTATAAGCAGCGTGTTAATATTAATAATTATTATTGATTTTTTAAAAAAAATAATAATAAAACTTGCAGGTTTATTTAATGCTATTTATAAAAACCCGCTTTCGGTGCTGTGCGATTTTTTTTTTCTGCGGACACTGTTCTATACTGATGGCCTCAAATGTTCAGAATTCCTGCAAGGGGAAGTTATGTAGAAAATGGTGCAGCGGGTGGCTAGAGTGCATAGACATGTTCTTTACTCTCTCCCACGATACCAGAACCAGGGGACAGCCACTAAAATTGAGCGTGAAGAGGGTAAGACCAGACTAAAGGAAATATTCCTTGACTTAGCACATAGTCTGTGGAACTCCTTGCCACAGGATGCGGTGATGGCATCTGGCCTAGGGTTAGGTCAAGCACCTAGTCAGTGGGGGATGTTAGGCTTATTCCCATTTTCCAACTGAGGAACAAAAGGGGAGCAGCAAATACAGATCAGGGGAAGGGTTTGGGACCGTGTCAACATTTGGGGCTTTACACTCACACTGTCCCAGGCAGCTACCTGGGATCTCACAGCTACGCAACAGGCCTGGCTCCTAGCCCAGAATTGGGATTCTAACTGGCAGCCTGCCTGCAGCTACATTTCTTGGCGGTTCGACTACAGCTTGGTTAAGGTGTGGCCAAGATCTGGGCTATGTGCTAGGGAAAAAAAGGAGGGAGGGGAGGAGAGGTTTGTGCATTGCAAGGAAGAACAATCAATAGCATTTATTTGGGTTGCATGTGCAATGATTCAGTCACACACTGAGCAAACTCGGGAAGCATTCTGGCTTTTTCCTCCAGAGCCACAGACTTCCCAGCAGCCTGAACAACAGAGCACCTTTGCCCCAAGATGAAAGGACTCTGCCATACCAGCCTTTTCTGGCCTGCTTGAAGCATCGTCTTTGTGCCAAAGGGCTACTACACTTGAGCTGAGAGAAAAGGCGAGGAGGGGGCCACTGCCTGGATTATAAAAAAAACGTGTGGTAGGGAGATAGCTAAGAGTTCTTCCACACCGCTAGAACGAATGAGCAGCCATCCAGCACAGGCAGGCCAAAGGAAGCACTTCCCTTGAACGAGCCTGCGGAACACGCTGCCACAAGATGGGAAAATGGCTGCTAGGTTTGGATGGCTTTAAAAGGGGATGAGGCAAAATTCATGGAGGAGATGCATCAGGGACCACACGTCAGGATGGCTCCATGCTGGCCTCTAGGTTTGGGGGCGCACTGAACACCACTTGCAGGGGAGCAACGACAGAGAAGGGGGCACTTCCCAGAGACAAAATCGGATGCTGGACTGGAGGGTAGGCTGCATGGCTCATTTGAACTAGTCCGGTCCAACTCCATGACAAAAGGGGTACAGGCTTTGTAGGGACAACTCCAGGTCTAGGAAAACACCCATTTGCCACATCTCTTCCTCCTCCCCTCGGGTCTTCTTTCCAGACCATCACCTCCTCTGCTGCCTTTCTGACTCCTCGCAGTGCTGAAAGGCTGCCGGGCCCCGCTCCAAGTCCGCAACCCTCCAAGGCAGTGCGGAGTGCAGATTTGAATTCCAGAACCCGCCACGAAGGCTGCTGTTTCCATTCCTCGGCTTGGAAGGGGCTCGTGGTAGCACTGGGGCGGGAAGGGTGAAACTCTTAAGCCTGAGATGGCCAGCGAGGAAGGGTGTGTGCGCGTTTGGGGAGAAAGATCTATGCGGGGACAGAGTCACAAATACAGAGACAGAATTCAACAAGGAAAAGAAAATTCTTTTATGTATAAAATGTCTTGCAGTGACACAAATGGCAAACACATACAAAGATTATGTGTCATGTTAATACAGCAGATATTGCACAGTAATACGTCCTTAGTTGTTCACCAAACACCTTCTGCTGTGTGGGGGGTGCACAGGGCCAAGTCCCCCCCCCCCACACACACAACACCAACTTCTGCATGAGTGTGCGTACAAATCTGAAGGACTATGCCTTTATTCGATAGACCACTACACTTTGGGAAACTGACACTGCCTTGGAACTGACAGGGAGTTGCACCTGGTTTATCCGACCTGCAACGGCTCATTTACACATGCAAGAAGTCACTGGATGTTGCCATCAGTGCGGAGAAGGTATGCACAAGCCCACACTGCGAGGGAACGCTGCAGAGAGCTTCTTGCTCCCACCCCACTTTTCAACAGGCTCTGGGAGCATTGCAGAAGCGACGCAACGCTGTAGCCCACGCATACGAGCTTGTGTCCCACAAGTGGTCATGACCAGAGAATCCATGTGGCTTCTCTCTCTTTCAGTAGTTGCACGCAAACATTCACAGAGGAGAGAGAATTCAACACGACACGGAGGAAGTGACAGGGCCATGGAAACGGTGCAATTATTTTAAGAACGAAAGAAAGTTTCTAGACCTCAGGACGCCAAAGATGGGCAGGGGCTACCAAAGTGCCTTTATGCCTAAATCTCACTGAAGTGGCCTAGTCCCAGGAAATGGGGGAGGGGCATTACCCTACGCAGATCACTGGCCCAGCCCAAGGCCGGCAGAATAAATTATACAAAGAAAAAAAATGCAGCCATGCAAGGTATCCTACAGTCCTACGACCAGGTACGCAATTTGGCTGCCTTTTCTGCAAAACCAGAGCACCCTTGCTCAAATGTTGGGGCTTCCCTCCCCCGCGCCCCCCGCCCAACCCCATCAAAAGAGAGCCCCAAAAGGTCTGGAAACTTGGGCTAACACACAAAAATCCCATTTCCAAATTAAGCGGCTGGAAGAAGCGATGAGAAATTGACCTAATTTTGGTTAACACTTTTTTTGCCTTGCGTTTCGCACAACCGTGACTGGGGGGTGGTGGAGAGGTGGGGGGAGGGGGGGAGAAAGGAAAACGCACCAGGAGATAGGAAATTGGTGGAGGTGGGAAGTTGGCTTACCACTGGGCCCAATTAGAGTCACTCAGGCTCAATCCTATCCAACTTTCCAGCACCGACGCAGCCGTGCCAACAGGGTGTGCACTGTATTCTGATGTGGGACGCACACACAGAGCGCAATCCAAACCTGGAGTCAGGCCTGCACAGTTAGGCCAGCAAAATCCGGCCAGCACAAGGGACACTGGAAAGCGCATTTGGACCCCTCTCAGAGTCAGGGAGGATGGCGCACGTCTACGTGGTGGCCTCTCTGACTCCGAGAGTGGTCCAAACATACTTGACGGTGGCCCTTGTGCCGGCCAAGCTTTGCTGGCCAACTCCAGGTTCGGACTGGGCCCGCAGTCATGTAGGCCTCCTCAATGTAAGGGAGTCACTTACTTCAGGGCTGCATAGGATCTGGAAGGTTGGACAGGATGGCAGCTGTGATGGAAGGCCGCAGCCCAAGCATATGAGCTCGCGTTGCAAGAGCGAGTTCACTAGAGTCACCGCCAGAGATCGCTCCTCCCCATAGCCCCAGCCTTGCTACGCCCTCTTTGGGGTCTAGACCATCAGTTTACGGCAGAGAAATTAGCACAACCGTCTTTCAGATCAACTGCTCCCCCCCTCTCCTCGGGCCCTCTCTGTTCATGGTGCTGTTTCAAAGTTCACAGTTTGAGACGTCTTTGCCAAGCGCTGAGCGAAGCCGGCTGGGGAAAACGGCAGGGGTGGGAGGGGAGGAGAGAAGCAGCCTTACTGACGCAGCAGTCACACACCCCCACGGTGGCCAGCTTGGAACCGCGGCACTTGGAATTGCAGACGCCTGTCGGAACACGTGCAAGCAAGAGGGAACCAAGAGCTTGTTGGCGGCAGGTGGGGTTGGGGAGCAGAAGGGAGTCCTGAAGACACCCAACAGTCGAGAATGATTTAGTCAGTCCTCGTTATCCGCTAGGGTCCGGTTCCCGGAAATCCTCACAGCTAACAAATTCACAGACAACGAGCCATTGATCCTACGGGATCAATGGGGATAGGTGCAAGGGGGTCCCTTATTTGCCATCAGCAGAGACCCTCAGGAAGCCAGCAGAGTGCAGCAGGAAGTGCCCAAAAATCTCTGAATGCTGCAGAGCTTCGGAATGTGACCAGCATGGACTCTAAACATGGAAACTGGGTGCTTGTGCGGGCCGTTTAAAGGGGTCAGTGCTGGTTGCAGGTGCCATTCTGAAGGTCCCTGCGGCCTCTGGAGGGTCTCTGCATAGCGGATAACAAGGACAGAGGCGCGGATAACGCAGTAGGCAGCAATTCTGCTCCTCCTGGATAGGCGAGTTTGCAGATCGCGAGCTCACATATAAAGAGGACTGACTGTCTATGGTGGGTCCGAGACTCCACAGGGGAGACAGTTCCTGTGCTTTGGGGCTCCGCTTGGGATTTTCTGAGAAGGCTTCAGGCAGTGGGAGAGCTGGTGCTAGGGGTGTGTGGCTTCTCCAGAACCTCAAGATGGGGAACGTTCTCCTTCCCACCCAGCAACTCAAGGCTTGGGTGCCAAACGCTGCTGAAGAACCAACCCAGGGAATCGGAAGCTTTGCCAGCCCCAGAACTATTAACCCCAGAACAACGAACCCTGCAGCTACCACACCAAGCCTACTGCCCATCTAATGGGCTGGCCTACCAGAGGCCTGTTTGGGCTGGGAGGCGGGACAGGGCTTTCTCAGTAGCCCCCACACACCCCTCCCTCATTTACGGCACGCTGGCAAGCCGGTTTTGCTCTCACCAGCCTTAAGCGGGCGGCGAGGACACGCTTACCGCCGTAAAATTTTGCCTGCAATACTATTATGTGTATTACTTGAACGCATTTTAACGCTGGTTGGAAGCTACCTTTGGGGGCTCTTCTTGGGGGGGGGATCAAAAGATGTGATACATGGGATTTTTTTATTTAAAATAATAATAATAAGCAGGTGCTGCATTGTAGGTTGAAAACCCAAGTCCCTGAGGGTGGGGATGGAGGAGAAAGAGGGCAGACACATTCTCTGAAAGATGCAAAAAGGACAAAGGAAAAGGGTCACCTCTTTTTCCTGGGACAAACCCTAGAGGTGTTGGGAGACTCCCAAGAGAGGGAGAAAACCAGCCTGGATGGGGGGACCCACCCCTCCCTCTGGCCTCAAACAGGAAGTAGCAGTCACTAGAAAGCAAAAACACGCTACAGTCACAGCAAATTGTACTCGATGCAGCGGGGGGACAGGCAGGTGTTGCTTGTGGCCCTATATGCCCCCCCAGCTCTGTGGGGGGCAGGAAAGGTAGAACTACCCCTGCAGAAGAGACACGGCCCCTTCCAAACTCACCGACAGGAGACCGTCGACGGCAAACTGTGAGCCGGGACAGCAGCTCATTGCCACCCTTTGACCGGTTTCCACGCCCGTGGCAAATCGAAGGCTGGAGAGAAACTGAAAGGGGGAAAACGGACCCCGTGCAGAGATCGGGGCTCGCACCTCGCCTTCTGGGGCAAGCAACTGAACGAACTGCAGCAGAGGCCTCTGGTGGGTGCCATTTCCGAACCCCACAGCGAGCGGCCCACAAGGACCGGGCAAGGGGCTCAGAAATGCCGTCGAATTCCTGGTCAGGCAGGCTGGAGAGGCTGCCCACTCGAGACGCAGAGGCTCCACCGTCTTCCTGCGGGAGGCGGGACGTCGGGCCCGGCCACATCCTGCCCGCTTCCCGCCGCAGGCCCGGGACATCGCACATGCAACCCCAGAGTTCAAAGCCAGGGGATGGAGCCCCCGAGCCTCGGAAAGACGCTTACGACGGAGAGCGCAGCTCCGTGAGGACACGGAGCTTCAAACACTTAGGGCACACCCCCGTTTTCAGGATTCAAGGGTGCATCGCTGATGGCGGCAGCCACCTCCTCTTCCTCCTTCGCGGGCTGTGGCAAGGGACCGAGCGAGGGAGGCCTTCCTCGGGGTGGGGGTGGCGCAACGAGGTCACACATCATAGTTGGGCAAGTAGCTGTACGAGGGCCCGCTGGCCGACGAAGGGCTGCAGTGACACGGGAAGAACCAGCAGATCACGAGCCCTAGACGGAAAGAGCGGGGACAGAAGGTTGCCGTGCGCAAGCCCGTCACAGACCTCTGGCTTCCGTTCTTTGAGGGGGGGAGGCCCCTCGGCTTTGACCCTGGCCGGCCCCTCCCAACTTACCTCGGCCGAACACCTCCCGCAAAAGAGCGATCTTCGGCTTCCGGGTGTGCGACACCTCCCGGCGGGCCTCCTTCAGGAGACGGTTGCGCAGCTGCTCGATGGGGGTCTCGTCCGTGATGATGGAGACCAACTGGAAGAGGAGAGGCGGGGAAAGGGGTCACAGGTGTGCCAAGAGGCACCCTTCTTGCTCCACGGGGGTACAGGGGTCCCACTTTTCCTGCTCCCTCATTAACCACAGAGAGCCTTTTGGGGTTTCTGCAGCACCCAGAGAGGTGCCGGGAAAAATCCAAAGACTTCTCTTGCCTTCCAGAAGCCAAGCGCAATCCTAACCCGGAGTTAGGCCAGCACAGTTAGGCCAGCACAGTTTGGCCAGCAAAAGGGACACTGTGATGTATGTTTGGACCACTCTCGGAGTTGGAGAGGCCAACACACTGGCATGCACCATCCTCCCCGACTCCAAGAGTGGTCCAAATGGGCTTTACGGTGGCCCTTGTGCCGGCCAAACGTTGCTGGCCTAACTCCAGGGTAGGACTGCACTCTCACTCCTCCGTGATGCAGTTCCACACCTTGGGGCATAGTACGTATTTTCTGGGCAGAAAAATATGGTTTCAATCTAATCTGGAGAAGACTTCTGCCCGAGGTCTTGGAGTTGACTGCCCTGGACCAACAGTGAAGGCAGTTTCACCTGTTGTGTGTATTGGGCAGCACCTGTGCCGTCAAGATACACTTCCCCCTCTTTCAAGATACATTTTCCCCTCTGTGTGGGCCTGAGCAATAGCTCAGGTTTTAAAGGGGCTACCCCCAATGAAAGGTTTTTTGCTCAAGTACAGCCAACCTCCCCACAAATACTGACCTGGTCATAAAATATGACTGTGACAAAAAGTCCAAATAGAATAGATTCGATGAGCAGCATGATGCGGTGAGCACTAGAGGAAGAGGAGCAAGGATTAGAGTCTGAGCTAGGAAAACAATGAGCCCAATCTCTGGTTTCTAAGCAGGGGTGTAGCTAAGAAGTGCAGGGGGGTGCAATTGCACCAGGCAACAAGATTTAGGGGGGCAACAAGCTGAGATGGACAATGGTGGCCAAAAGGGTAAGCATGATAAGCATGAATAATATCATCATATAATATCATATTATATATCAGTGGAAAGGTAATTTAATGCGGAACGCAATGAAACAAACCAGAATGCAGTATCTTTATAAAACGTGATGGCCCAAAAAACCAGAAAGCAAATAAAACTGTCCTGTAAATATTATGGTTTATTAAAACAGCAATTGGTAGGAATGATACTGTCATGCCACGTATCATTCAAAGTAGAATTTTACGCAGAATTCAGTGAACCAAACGGGAACGTACTATCTTTGTGCCATCAAAGGTTATGGCCCCAAACCCCCATGGAACTATAACTGTGACGTCACTTCTTGGAGGGCATTGTTTTGCCCTCTGCGCTGGGCCACACCCGTTTCTACGGCAGCCAGGGAGGCTGGGATGGTTCCAGAACAGCCACATGAACAGTTGGTTCGTTCTGTGGCATCTCTCTGGCTGCGGAGAGATGCGACTGGCCAGCACTGAAGCTGCTTGAGGGGAACTGATGTGGAGCATCACCACGCAACTGGCAAAGCCCAGTGGCAAGGAGCAGATTCAGAGATGGCAGCAGGTAACAGGGATGGGGGGTGATGAGGCGGGCCTGTAGCCAGGAATGGGAGCTGTGGCTCAGTGGTTAGAGCCCTTCTGTGGCCCCAGGTCCAACCTCTGGCAGGATTTCCCATCTCTCCAACTGGGAAAGATGGCTGCCTCCAATGGTGAGTCAGTGTTGCCAGTCATTGATGGAACAAGGGCCCAACACCACAGGGGGCAGCCTCAGAAGGGACTGTTTTGTCCTCTTGTGTGTTGCCGCAACCACAGGTGGAAAAAACACATAAACAAATATAAATCTATATATATAAAAACGGACGTGTGTGTGTGTGTGGGTATGCATGTATGTGGGTATGTATGCGGGTATGTATGTTCTGCATAGGCTTCTCAACGCTGGCACCAATCCGCACGAAACTTGGCACACACGTACCTTGTGGCCTGGCAAAAAACACTGCGGGGGTCAGACCCCCCTACAGCCCCCCCGTTTTTCGGGGAGGGGGGCCAGATCGTCAGGAACCAAGGGGATTGCATTGGACTAGAGGTCTGCTGCCACCCTGTGGTCACAAACGATTCTGCAGGTTATGTGATACACAGGGACTAATCCAAAACAAAAGTGAAACTGCTTTGCACTGCCTGAGTTGCAAATGATCCAGAGAGTTCCAACACCCAGTCGGATCTGAGAGGGACCTATTTCCAGAGGGCTAACTGCCCTACCACAGGACCTGCAGACATTGTTCAGTGAGTGTGACAATTTCATTACGCTCCTTTGCTTGATTCTGTCCCTGTATACATTCCTTCTCCTAATAGAAGCTGGGGATACTCTGTCCCCCGGGCAACGCCGGGTAACAAAAGGCTAGTATATTTATATTTATACACACAACGCACAAGAGGACAAAACGATCGCTTATACGCCAGATCCTCAAAAGCAAGTGTGCGGGTGTGCTTTCACCCCTTCTTCCTCCCCGGTTTGCACATGGCCACCCAGAAAAAAGGCTGCTTCCAGAAGCTTCCGTGCAACCCTGGGATGGACAAAGGAACAGCTCCCAAGCGCCACACTGCTCTCGGTTTCCAGAGCGGTTGGATTTGGCTGCTTTGCAAAGAAAAGCCAGCTCAGAGAGCATCCTCCCACCACCCCCACCCACCCACCCCCGGGCCCTGCGCCAATATCGAGGCGTTCCAGTTCTTCCTGGCAGGAGCTTTCTGACATGGCAGTTTCCCGAGAGAGAGAGAGAGAAATCCCAGCTCTGAGAAGGCCAAGTTGAGGAATCCAGAGGCCTCGCCAACCACCTCCCCCCTCTGCCCCCAATTCCCGTGCCTGGCGGGAGAAGGAAGAGGAGGACACTCACGTTTGAAAGCGGCTGCCGGAAACGCCTCCCTCAGCGCCTTCCGCTTTCCCCGCCGAGCTCTTGTCTGCGGACCAAAGCCAGGTGGTCAGGACTAGCCCCATGGCATAAAGACTAGCCAAGCCTGCGGCCAGGAGAACCGGGTCAGTGGAGGCCGGAAAGAAAGGCAAAACAAACAAAAAAAAGGATGCAGGCCCTTAAGGACATCAGAAGAGCCCTGCTGGATCAGGCCAAAGTCCCACCTAGTCCAGCTTCCTGTATCTTACAGTGGCCCACCAGGTGCCCCAGGGAGCACATGAGACCACAAGATGCCTGCGTCCTGTTGCCATTCCTTTGTATCTGGCATTCTGAGGTAAATTCTGAGGTAAAATTCTGAGGCAAATATGAGGTAAATTAAATAGAATTTGCTATGGACATAAGAAGAGCCCTACTGGATCAGGCCAAAGGCCCACCTAGTCCAGCTTCCTGTATCTTACAGTGGCCCACCAGGTGCCTCAGGGAGCACATGAGACCACAAGACGCCTGCATCCTGTTGCCACTCCCTTGCACCTGAAGTCGCTTATTTCTAACATAAGGAGGGTGCACCACCCATCACGGCATGTAACCCATGATGGACTATATCCAGAAATCTGTCCAATCCCCTTCTAAATGTACCCAGGCCAGATGCCATCGTCACCTCCTGTGGCAAGGAGTTGCACAGATGAATGACCCGCTGGGTTAAAGAAGTGTTTCCTTTTATCCTTTCTAACTCTCCCAACACTCAACTTTAGAGGATGTCCCCTGGTTCTGGTGTTGTGAGAGAGGGAAAAAAAATCCCTCTATCGACTATCCCATCTACGCCTACTGCTTATCTGGTATACCTCTGTGCCGCGTACCATCATTCACCCTGGGGATGGTCAGGCCGGGGTTTGTTTGTAACTTCAGGTATACTTGGGGATTCTGGGAAATCCCAGCGTTTGTGAAGTTCCTAGCCCTCATGTGAACATTAAACACACACCAGAGGAGATGGAGAATAGGACCAGGAAAGGGGGCAGGCCAACGTCTTTATAGGGAAAGGCAGGTTTAGAGGAGGGATTTGCGGAAACAGTGAAAAAGGACACACACTCCCCCAAATTCCTGAAGCAACCAGGGCAGTGAGGGTAGGTTGGGGGGGCAGATGTTTATTAAGGGAAGCGCAGAACTCTGGCTGCGGAGAAAGTGGAAGAACAATCCTTAAGGGAAAGCAAAACGGTTTGCACTGAACTCCCGCTGGGTGCCCAGGCGGGGATGAGGAATGGGGCAACAAGAAGCCACGGACCTCTTTCAAGAAAGGACCCGAAGCCCTTGAGAAGACAAAGCAGCAGAAGGCAGTCCCGGAGTTTAAACCCAAGAGGGGTGCATAAGCTGGGATAACTGCACCCTCTAGTGGGGACGGGTGGGCACAACGGCTGCGCCAGTTTCGAGGAACGCCTGGAAGACCACAGCTTATCTGTCGCACTAGCCCAACACCCGGTGGCGCAGATGGCTGTGAGCTTCAAGGGGGGACTCCACAGTGCATGCAGCCTGTGGGTGCACCTGCGTCAAACACCAGCTCCCCAGTTTTGCATTTTAGAGGGAGGGGGCACCGGGCCTCCGAGGCCTGTTAATGAAGCAAGACGGTCAAGCAAGACCACCGCCCACGAGGCCCCAGCCGCCCACGCCCGCGAGGCACCCTCTGAACCTCAGCACTGCAGCCTCTGCTCCCCGCCCCCCAAACGCACCTGTGTAGAAGAGAAACTGAATGAAGTATTTCTGGTTTAGCTCGCCGACACAGTTGTTGATCCTAGAAAAAGGGTGGCTGGGTGTGAGCAGAAAGGCAAAGCAAACCAACTCAAAAAACAAAACACACCTTGACTTGCTCCAGGTCCTGCACAGGAAGCCTGGGGGCGGGGAAGAGAGGAAAGGCAGGACGCTGCAAAACTGAGCCCGTGGTTTTGCCGAATGGCTTAAGCCCCCCCCCCCTCCAGAAACCGTTCCCTGCAAAGCGCCGTTCAGAGCACAAGCCTAACCTGGAGTGAGGCCGGCCCAGTTAGGCCAGCGAAGTTTGGCCAGCACAAGGGACACCGTAAAGCGCGTTAGGACCACTCTCGGAGTCAGGGAAGATGGCGCACATCTGTGTGCTGGCCTCTCTGGACTCCGAGAGTGGTCCAGACATACTTGACGGTGTCCCTTGTGCCTGTCAAACTTTGCTTTATTTGCCTCATTACCTCAGAAATTTACCTCAGAATGCCAGATACAAGGGAGTGGTGTTTGGACCACTCTGGGAGTCAGGGAGGATGATGTACATCTGTGCGCTGGCCTCTCTGACTCCGAGAATGGTCCAAACACACTCTACGGTGTCCCTTGTGCAGGCCAAACCTCGCTGGCCTCACTCCAGGTTAGGATTGCACTCTCAAATGTGGCCACCTCCAGTTCGACTCCCTCCCACCCACCCCACAATCCCATGCTGCGGGGAACCTCACCAGGGGCAGTGATGATCCATGCGGCGGATGCAGCGGTGGCAGACGCGGCAGTGGTGAGCCCGCGGCGGCCGGTACGTCTCGCAGCGGTTGCACACGGTCCAGTCCTCGTCGTTCTGGGGAGCAGAGCGGAGGGACATCGGAGGGGTGACCAGGATGCCTCCCTCCGATAGGCCTTGGTTATCGAGGAGGCGGGAAGCTGAGTTAAGTGCCAAGGCTGCCCCTAAGCGGTTTGAGGTTCACCTTGTGGAACTCTCCGAGCCCGGAGACATGATGGCCGCGATGTTTGAGGGCTTCAAAAGAGGACTGCGTCCACAAGCCACCTTTATGTTCAGAGACGAGCTTCCTTGGAAAACCAGTTTGCTGGAGAGCAGCAGTGGAAGGGGGTTAACAGTTAACCCAGTTCTGCCACCATGGCTAACTGGGCAAAGAGCACCCCTTCCAGTGTCCCCTTCGTGCTCCTGGTCTGGACTGGAAGCCCCTTTGAGGCAGGACAAGCAGCTTCCTTAGAAGAGTGGCCTACCTCTGGCCACCAAAACCGCTCTGAGATTTCGTTTTTCTTCTTGTCGAAAAGTGGCCCTGAAATATTCACCAACGTGCATCTCCGCAAGAGCGCATCAGGGAGAGGGCTTAAACAAGAACCTGCTGGTTTTCTACATGCAGCGAGTTTTTTTTTTTTTTGAGACACGTAAAATTATGCACGGGAGGTAGAGAATCGATAGAGGGATGTTCTTTTCCCCTCTCTCAGAACCAGGGGACAGCCACTCAAATGGAGTGTTGGGAGAGTGAGAACCGATAAAAGGAACTACTATTTTACCCAGGGGGTCGTTCATCTGTGGAACTCCTTGCCACAGGAGATGACAACGGCATCTGGCCTGGGTGCATTTAAAAGGGGATTGGACAGATTTCTGGGGGAAAAGTCCGTCGTGGGCTATAGGCCATGATGGGTGGTGCTATCTCCTTACATTAGAAGTAGGCTACTTCAGAATGCCAGGTGCAAAGGAGTGGCAACGGGATGCAGGCATCTTGTTGCCTCATGTGCTCCCTGAGACACCTGGTGGGCCGCTGTGAGATACAGGAAGCTGGACTAGATGGGCCTTTGGCCTGATCCAGCAGGGCTCTTCTTATGGCAGGGAAGAACTTGTCTACTGTATCAGCCCCCGTCTGGCGCCTGAAGCCCAAACAGGTTTATCTGTCGATCTGAAACCAAACCGGCTGCAGAAAAACCACTCTCAGCCAACACACACCACTCTGGTGGGAAACACGTGGCCTGACTCGGGGCAAAGGCAGCTGGATCTCCCCGATGTGGCTATGGAACCCTTGTGTGATGCCAGGGGGCGAGGAGGGGCGGGGCTCGCAACTCACCCGGCTGTTCTTGTGCGACGTGCCACTACTGCTTCGGAGATCAGAGAAGTCAATGGCGGTCTCCGGTAGCGGGACCATGCCTGGAACAGAGAGGCCAAGGTTGAGACAGTGTCACTGGGCCCCTCGGTCACACTAGCGCAGCTCTGGTCCTCTTTGGAAGCTGCGCCACCCCCCCAATGGCCGTGACAAACAGGGTCGAAGAGAGAGCGGGCATCCACTGCGATTATTACCCATCGCTTTTCAACAAAAAAGGAAGCTCACAGAGTGGTTCAGGAAGCAAATAATAAGCTCACACATCTCCTTGCGGGCTTGCCTGCCGCGAGACTGACCACTGGCAGGGGCCTGCCGAAGTCTGGATTCGCCACCACCACTAGGAATCGAGACCCCAGGTTTAGAGGCCGATTTGGCCGACATGCTGGGGACAAACGGCAGAAGATGCTGCTGCCCATCGCGCACTGCGCGCCAGCGACACAGGAGCATCCCACAGGCTGCGGCGGGACAGGCTAACCAATCCAACCACGGCTGGAAAGACGAAGGAAAGCCAGAATCCTGTTTTCTCCTTTTAAAGCATATCGTGGTTTCAGACAAGCCCTGAGACTCGGGGACAGAACGACCCGCCAAGCGGTGATGAAGGAGCATTACTCAGCTGAAATGTTCCCTCGCTAAATGACGCAGCCGAGGCACGTTTGCTCAATAAATACTTTGAGGATTGGTTTGGTGCTGTTTTGTTTTTTTTGCAGAAAATGCCACGGGGATGACGGATTTAAATACGCGTCTGCTCCAAATGCCACTGGCGGGTGATTGAGGACCTCTCTCGGCGAGAGATAAACACCCCCTGAAGCACAGCAGATCCGAGGGCCTGCTTCCAGGGTAAGATGAAACTCTGGGGGAAGCCAAGACAATGACCTGCAGCCAGATCCCAGCAAGCAGCGGGACAAAAACAATTCCAGCCAAGTGACGAGTGAGGCATCTCCACTTCCTGTGGCTCCTCCGCCTGGCCGTGCTACAGCAGCACTGCCGAAAAGGCCACTTAGGAACAGAAGAATCTACTTGTCTTGGACTCGAGTTTGAGGATTTGAGTTCAGGGACTCGTACCCCAAAACGGTGGCATTGGGGAAGGGCTGAGTTGCTCAACTGGGCTTAACCGCCAGGATAGAAGACATAGGCCTGATGCGGCAGCAAATTCCGTCAGGCTGTTGCGGGTTCAGGAGGTCACAAGCGTGAATTTTTGCACACTCAGCCCAATTGGCCTTCCCGGGCTCATTATGAAGGGGCAGTTGCTTACCTGGGTCGGCAAAGACGGCCCGCGTGTGGGAAGCCAGGAGCATCACCACGATAACATTGAACGCCACAGCATGGAAGGGGCACCAGAGGCTGCAGAAAACGAGATGCAACGAGATTGTCAGGTGCCCCCCCAGGCCTCTGTGCCTCCCTCCCGCTCCCGGAGGCAATAAAATCCGAGCGCTCTACCTGTATGCCACCATAATAATATCCAGGACTTATGATCCAGTTGCAAACGGCGCATGTTGACAGCCAAGCGAGATCAGCTTACTAATGCAGAAAGCTTTGGGTTGCATCTTGGACGGAAAAAGAGTATCGAGATATTATGGCCAGGATCCCAAGCCTTACTTTAGTGACGCTGGAGGGCTTATGCAGCCCTAAGATACTGTTGATACAGGTTTTCCATCGGGCTTAATTTTCAAAATGTGGCACATGCAGAGAGAGATGGTCTGTGAAAAGCAGAGGTCCTGCTTGTCACAGATTCTGGCCCATAAGTAGACCTGGAAATGCGGCTGAGGGCATAATCCTAACCAAACTTTCCTGGACGCAGGTAAGGGCAATGCAGCTCTGAGGTAAGGGAAGAAACATTCCCTTACCTGGAGGGAGCTCCGTGACTTCCACACACACACCGTGACCCCCCCCCCCCACACACACACTGCAAGATGCGGCACATGCCCCATTGGCACAACTACATCCGTTCTGGAAAGCTGGTTAGAATGGCACTCTCTAACCTGGAGTTAGGCCGGCACAAGGGCCACCACCATAAAGCGCGTTTGGACCACTCTCGGAGTTAGGGAGGATGGCGCACATCTGTGTGCTGGTCTCTCCGACTCAGAGAGTGGTCCAAACATACTTTATTGTGTTCCTTATGCCAGCCACATTTTGCTGGCCTAACTGGGCCGGCCTAACTCTAGGTTTGGATTGAGGATTAAAACCCTCACTCAGTTTTTAATGGTCCTACACTGTCTTTTCTGTTCTTAGCAGGAAAAAAATAAATAAACCTCTATCCCATAGCAAGGCAAGCCTCTGCGGCCCCCACCAAATCTCTTCACCTTTCCCACCTGCCAGTCTACTACTGGAAAATCTTGAGTTCCACTACTGGAAAAAGAGTTCCTTCCCTAAACTCTTTTAAACATCTGAGCAGATATGCATCTAAATTGCAATCCAGGGCTGATGGCTTCTGAGCGCATGCAGAGTTCCATTCTCCCAAAGGAAAATAAGTCTTTATTTAAAAAAAAGATATCCCAAGGGCAGAGTACAACTGAAAAGATATAAAGTTCTAGGTCCCCTTTTCTAAAGTTAGGAGAAGAAAAAGGAAGAGCAATAGAAAGGGTCATAAAGCATGTGCAGAATTTCCCCCAAGGGAAAAGAAGTTTTGCAAAAGAATAGGGGATTGTGGGAAAATTTCCCTTGAGCATGTGCAATGTCTTCTTGGCACATACTGCTGTATTTTGATGTTTGCCTGTTCTGGGAATTGTTTTTCCTTTACTGCTGTTGGGTTTATTTACAAGTCACTTGGGTTTTATTTATTTACAAGACAAAGTTGAGTACAAAACTACAGTAAGTTGAATAACTAAAGGATAACAGGATAGCCTGTGCTGCCTTAAAGGGAAAAGTGAAAAAGAAAAAAGAAAAGAAAAAAGCAAAGCAAAGCAAGTGCCTTTCCTCAGAAAGAATGCATTTTGCAAAGCCTTAACTTTAGGACACGGTACCCCTGAGTGAGTACAGAGAGCTTTTTCTCTCCAATAACAAGTCTTTAAAAGGAACTTTTTATGTGCAAAAGAAAAGATCTTCTCAATCTCTCAAACTAAAAGCACAATACAGACATATCCTCCTACCTGCAGGTACCCCCCATGGATACCTGAAACCTTTGGTAAGAGGGAACCCTACGTAAACCCTATGTAGCTGCCCTCGGTGCCCTAATACGGGGCAGCAAGATGGGGTATAAATTTAATATTATTATTGAATATAATTCAATATTGAATATACCCTATAATGAAGTATAGGGTTCTCCTCTCTCCCCCCACCTCAAGCAAGCAAATTTTTAGACGAAAGAATGGGAAGGGGGGCCCTGATCTGTGGATAACTGAAACCACGGATACAGGATCCATGAAACCATGGATACAGGATCCTGTACTTTCTGTACATGGGCAGAGAACATTTCCCCATCCCCCAAACATCCAAAAAATAAAATAATCTAAAGAGGAAAGAGCAAAAATGCACTCTTTCAAAGGGCCTCATGTGCCTCCTTAGGGGTTGGGGGTAGGAGAGTCTCCTCCAAAGCATCTCTGAGCACCTGCAAAGTGCTTTCCTGCAGAAAGGTTTGCCGAAGGACTTGTGGACAGCTTCTATTCCCCCTGGCCTAAACAAGGCTCCCCTGAACGCGTGCAAAGGGCAAAGAAGCCTTTTATTTATTTACTTAAGAGATTCTACCCCGCCTTTCCTCTGCCAAGGCAGATGCCCAAAGGCGGCTTACACTCATTGGAGAAAGGGAAAAACAAAAAAGTACAGTGCATAAAAAATAATAATTAAGCCATAAAAGAGACAATAAATAAAAATATAAATAAAACAACGGTGAGAACTGATGGGGGGGGCAAAACTACGCGCAACGCAGGTTTTGCTGCAGAGTTACTAGAGACGGACGTATCCACATGAACATTCTGGAGGGGCCCCCCAGGACAAAGCGTCCCCTGCGCATGTGCAGAGTGCCTCCATTCCTTGCTGCTCGGGGGACGAATTCGCTTCGCTCCCTGCGGGCCCAGGAAAACCCGCCACGGACCCCCGCAGACGCCACGAGCACAGCGCCCCTGAGCATGTGCAGAGTGCAGAGCCGCCCCTACCTGGCGCGGAAGCCCGACTGGAGCAGGACGTGCTCCAGGACGACGTAGTCGGCGTAGCCCACGCAGAGGTAGGTGAGCAGCATGCAGAAGACCCCGCAGGGGTCCGCCCGGCAGCGCCCCTTCCCGCAGCAGCGGCACCGGCCCCCGAACGCCGCCACCGCCGCCCCCATGGCAACCCGCGGCGAGCCGCTTCCGGTCCCGCCTCCGCCGCCTCCTCGCGCGCCCCGGCCAATCGCAGCAGGGCAGAGGGGCGGGGCGCGGAAGCCGGCGGCGCCGCGGCGCTTCCTGGGTTACTGTTGCCAGGGTGACGAGGCCGGGCGCGCGCGGGGGAAGCGTCCCCCGCTTTGCCTCCCCGCTTGGGTTTGGCAAAGTTGGAGGACCACAACATAAATAAATAAATAAATAAATAAATAAATAAATAAATAAATTATATATATTTTGGGGGGGGGGGGTTCAACACCGCATCCAAACACAAAACGCCTTTGAGGGTTTCCAATATATATCCCTTTCATGGATCACTGCCTTGTCGTGGCGAAGGGGCTTGAGTAGCTCAATGAAGCTGTGAGCTATGCCATGTAGGGCTACCCAAGATGGACAGGTCACAGCAGAGAGTTCTGACTAAACGTGGTCCGCTGGAGAAGGAAGTGGCAACCCACTCCAGTACTCTTGCCAAGAAAACCCCATGGATTACAGAACAAAAAGGCTAAACGATATGACACTGGAAGATGAGACCCTCAGGTCGGAAGGTGTCCATTATGCTACTGGGGAAGAGCAGAACACAAGTACTAGTAGCTCCAGAAAGAGTGAAGTAGCTGGGCCAAAACTGAAAGGAAGCTCAGCTGTGGATGTGTCTGGAAGTGAAAGGAAAGTGCGATGCTGCAAAGAACAATACTACATAGGAACCTGGAACGTCAGATCTATGAATCAAGGCAAGCTAGATGTGGTCAAACGTGAGATGTCAAGGCTGAACATCGACATCCTGGGAGTTAGTGAACTAAAGTGGACAGGAATGGGAGAATTTAATTCAGATGACCATTATATTTGCTACTGTGGGCAGGAATCCCTTAGAAGAAATGGAGTAGCCTTCATAGTGAACAAGAGAGTGAGAACAGCAGTACTGGGGTATAACCTCAAAAATGATAGAATGATTTCCATTAGGATCCAAGGCAAACCTTTCAACATCACAGTAATCCAAGTCTACGCCCCAACCACTGGTGCTGATGAGGAAGAAGTTGACCGCTTCTATGAAGACCTAGAACAGCTTCTAGAATTAACACCCAAAAAAGATGTCCTTCTCATCATAGGGGATTGGAATGCTAAAGTAGGCAGTCAAGAGGTAAGAGGAATAACAGGCAAGTTTGGTCTTGGAGTACAAAATGAAGCAGGGCAAAGACTGATAGAGTTCTGTCAGGAGAACACATTAGTCATAGCAAACACCCTTTTCCAGCAACACAAACGGCGACTGTACACATGGACTTCACCAGATGGTCTACATCGAAATCAGATTGATTACATTCTTTGCAGCCAAAGATGGAAAAGTTCCATACAGGCAGTCAAAACAAGACCTGGAGCTGACTGTGGCTCAGATCATCAGCTTCTTCTTGCCAAATTCAGGCTTAAACTGAAAAAAGTAGGGAAAACCGCTAGGCCCTCCACGTATGACCTAAATCAGATCCCCTACGAATATACAGTGGAGGTGACAAATAGATTTAGGGGCTTAGATTTGGTAGACAGAGTGCCTGAAGAACTTTGGACGGAGGTCTGTAACATTGTACAGGAGGCAGCAACTAAAACCATCCCAAAGAGGAAGAAATGCAAGAAGGCAAAGTGGCTGTCTGACGAGGCTTTACAAATAGCTGAGGAAAGGAGAGAAGCCAAAAGCAAGGGAGAAAGGGAAAGATATACCCAACTGAATGCAGATTTCCAGAGAACAGCAAGGAGAGATAGGAAGGCCTTTCTAAATGAGCAATGCAAAGAAATAGAGGAAAACAACAGAATGGGGAGGACTAGAGATCTTTTCAAGAAAATTGGAGATGTCAAAGGACAATTTCATGCTAAGGTAGGCACAATAAAGGACAAAAATGGCAAGGACCTAACAGAAGCAGATGAGATTCAGAAGAGGTGGCAAGAATACACAGAGGAACTCTATAAGGCCGATCTCAATGTTCCTGATAACCACAGTGGTACAGTCACTGAGCTCGAACCTGACATCCTGGAGAGTGAAGTCAAGTGGGCTTTAGAAAGCCTCACTAACAACAAAGCTAGTGGAGGTGACAGCATTCCAGCGGAATTACTCAAAATCTTAAAAGAGGATGCTGTCCAAGTGCTGCTCTCCATATGCCAGCAAATTTGGAAAACCCAACAGTGGCCACAAGACTGGAAAAGATCAGTTTACATTCCAATCCCAAAGAAGGGCAATGCCAAAGATTGCTCGAATTACCGCACCATTGCACTCATTTCACATGCTAGCAAGGTCATGCTCAAAATCCTACAAGCTCGGCTTCAGCAGTATGTGAATCGAGAACTACCAGATGTACAAGCTGGTTTCCGAAGAGGCAGAGGAACTAGAGATCAAATTGCCAACCTTCGCTGGATCATGGAGAAAGCAAGAGAGTTCCAGAAAAACATCTACCTCTGCTTCATTGATTATGCTAAAGCCTTTGATTGTGTGGATCACAACAAACTGTGGCAAGTTCTTGAAGAGATGGGAGTTCCAGACCACCTGATCTGCCTTCTGAGAAACCTTTATGCGGGTCAGGAAGCAACAGTTAGAACTGGACATGGAACAACCGACTGGTTTAAAATTGGGAAAGGAGTACGACAAGGCTGTATATTGTCACCCTGCTTATTTAACTTATACGCAGAGTACATCATGAGGAAGGCAGGGCTGGATGACTCACAAGCTGGAATCAAGATTGCTGGGAGAAACATCAACAACCTCAGATATGCAGACGATACCACTCTACTGGCAGAAAGTGAGGAAGACCTAAAGAACCTTTTGATGAGGGTGAAAGAGGAAAGTGCCAAAATTGGTTTGAAGCTCAACATTAAAAAGACTAAGATCATGGCAACCACTCCCATCACTTCCTGGCAAATAGAAGGGGAAGAAATGGAAGCAGTGACAGACTTTATTTTCCTGGGCTCCAAGATCACCGCAGATGGTGACTGCAGCCATGAAATTAAAAGACGTTTACTTCTTGGGAAGAAAGCTATGGTGAACCTAGATAGCTTAATCAAAAGCCGAGACATCACCCTGCCAACAAAGGTTCGCATAGTCAAAGCGATGGTTTTCCCAGTAGCCATGTATGGCTGTGAGAGCTGGACCATAAGAAAGGCAGAGCGTCGAAGAATCGATGCTTTTGAATTATGGTGTTGGAGAAGACTCTTGAGAGTCCCCTGGACTGCAAGGAGATCCAATCGGTCAATTCTCCAGGAAGTCAAGCCTGATTGCTCCCTGGAAGGACAAATGCTGAAGCTGAAGCTCCAATACTTTGGCCACCTGATGAGAAGAGAGGACTCTTTAGAAAAGACCCTCATGCTGGGAAAGATTGAAGGCAAAAGGAGAAGGGGGCGACAGAGGATGAGATGGTTAGATAGTGTCACCGAAGCAATGAATATGAAATTGGGCGAACTCAGGAAGCTAGTGGAGGACAGGGAGGCCTGGCGTGCTGTGGTCCATGGGGTCGCGAAGAGTCGGACACGACTTAGCGACTGAACAACAAAATATATATATATATATATATATATTTTTTTTTTTGGAATAAAAATATTTCAGCTGAAAAAAAAAATTGAATTTCAAAAAAGAAAACACCCTGGAGTGGTTAAAAGATTGGAACCCGAGCACAAAAGGCAGCCTTGGAGGAGCGTTTTTTAAATTTGAATTCACCATACACCATCCTGAACTCTGGGAGCCTGTGGAAGCATCTGCCACTGGAAACAGGGAAGCTCCCTTCTGAGCACAGAATTTGACAGTGCAAGAATGGGATGCCCAGTTATTTGGAAGTTAGTCTGACTGAATTCTGTGGGGCTTCTTCCCGTGTTTACCTGCATAGGAACCAAACATCATTGTTGGTTTCGAGCTGTCCAATCACACGCCTCTTCCACCCACAATGCAAGCCTAGGCGCACCTACACAGAAGTCAGCCCTTTGCCCATCCTTCTTATTACCTTTTGACAGGGTTTTCATTCATTCATTCAAACAGTATTTATATACCACTTTTCAACACCAAGTTCACAAAGTGGTTTACAGGCAAATAGTAATAATACAGTTAAATGGCTCCCTGTCCCAAAAGGGCTCACAGTCTAAAACAATGCAGCACATCCCCAGCAACAGCCACTAGACAAGACACTGCGCAGGGGTGAAGGCAGGGGCGTAACTAGGGTGTGGCAGGGGGTGGCACGAGCCATGGGCGCCATCTTGCAGGGGGCGCCGTTCGCATGGCACCTGCCCCCCCAAAATGGTGCCCACGGCCCGCCCGCTCCCTGCACCGCATTCTCCTCGCTCCGGTTGGCCTTAAAGAGCCAGCCGGAGTGAGGAGAACATGCTGCCACCCGGCGCCCCCTCCCGCTTCTCAAGGGGGGCGGGGCACTGGGCGGTGCCGCGTTCTGTTTGCTCCTGCCGGCCCTTTAAGGCCGGCACGAGCGAACAGAAAGAACATGGCTGGGGCACCGCATTCTGTTCGCTCCGCAGCGAACAGAACGCGGTGCCCCAGCCGCGTTCTGTTCGCTGCCGCCGGCCCTTTAAGGCCAA
>JAJKFI010000090.1:1750673-1778753 GCA_029204185.1 Lerista edwardsae
TGTGTGTGTGTGTGTGTGTGTGTGTGTGTGTGTGTGTGTGTGTGTGTCAGTCAGCTTCTCATCTCTGGGCAAGCCACTCCAGTCAATATTTTGAACTCGGGCAGATTGTTTTGTCTCCCGCTAACCTTCTTTTTTCCCCCTGCCAGCCTGCCCTATTCCCACTACTTTGGGGGGGTGTCTGCCCTCACCCCCAACCAGTACATGAAGATCAATGGCTTTCCCAATGAGTACTGGGGCTGGGGCGGAGAAGATGATGACATCGCCACCAGGTGAGTCTCCCTTTGCCAGGTGTCCTATTCTGCATCACCTCCACATGTCCCATCCACACAGAGGAAGGGCCCTGTTCAATCACACCAAGTTTGGCATTCAGTTTCCTCCAGCAACCATCCTCAGGGAAGGCAGCATCTCTCTCCCATCCCCAGAAACTGTTGTCCAGAGGTAGACTGCCTCTGAACCTGGAGGTACCATTCAGCCATCCCAATCAATAGCCGCTGGTATCAAGCTTCCCCCCTCTTCTGTGAATCTGTCTGGCCTCCTTTTATGGCCTAGTGGCTGATGCCGCAACCTTGTGGCAGTGAGTTTCATAAGCTAATTACACTTCGGGTGCAGAAGAAATATCGCTTACCTGTCTTCTGTTTTATCTCCCAATGTTATTGGATGACCTTAAACTCCAGTGATGTAAGAGAAGGAAGAAAAAATTCTCTGCTTTTCTAACACCATGCAGACTTTCTTCCCAGGCAGTTTCTTGGTTATGCGTATGTTTAATGTCCGTCATTTTAAGATTCTTAGTAGCTCCCTAGTTTTACTCATGATTTAGTTTTTAATATTATCCAGTATTCTATTTACTTTTACATTCGAGACTTTGTATACTATAGTCCTATGTTTTTCCTAACCATTGTCTTTGTGATAAATACTGGATATTTCTGGTCTTTGACCGCAATAAAAGATTGATTGATTGAACACCATGCAGAATTTTATAGCCTCAATCGTGGCTTCCCCCTTAGTATCTCCCCCCCCCATTCAGAAATGCCAATTGTAGTTCTGCCATGTGAGGCAGGCATTCCATGCACTCTCCTTGACCTCTCTCTGCAACCATGAGGACTGCAAACTTGGGCTTTGTTTTTAAAAGCCACACTCAGAATCTTAGGAAGGAAGTGTGCCAAAATACCAAGCATTTTGCTTCTCCTGGGCAGACCCCAGGAGTTGTGTCCCCTTCCCCGAGTATGTTGAAACCAAATCTTATTGGGGGGTGGGGGTGGTCCTACATACTTGAGGGACTCCGGGGTCCACAGAAAACCAACCCAATAACTGAATTAGCTCTCCTTGTGTGCAAGTATCACATAGCGGTTTTCCTTTTTCATCCTGAGTGGGGCCACTTTTCTCCTTGGAGGGCTGACATGTCCTTAGACCAGCATTCCTGCCCCTTTCAGATTTCCCTTCCCTTGCTTTGCCCCTGGGCTGTCTCCTTCCTTCCCACCTCTGTCATTTTCATCATCAGATCTCTTCTCTCTCCATTTTCTGCTCTCATGGATTCTTGCATGCTCCTTTTTCCCCCCTGCGCAGGGTGGCGGTTAGGCCGCGGGACACAGGTAGGTGGAACTCAGAGCACTGCTACGGCACACAGATCTGCAATTGTATCCGTTAATTAACAGTACCTGTTAGTCCCTGTGGGTCCCAGTGCCTGTGATAGACCAGTCTACCCTTTCAGTTCCGAAATCTCGTTCCTCCTGAATTTATTTTAAACTAGTGTTGGTGTATCAATTGTAAGCTCCTCGGGGCAGAGACCCAAATCATTTTGCACTACCCTCCCAAGCTCCTTCTTACAGCGACAATCCCTTACCTTCCTTTCGTATGTCTTTTCCAAGCCTACCTGTGTGGCTTCTCTGCCTGCAATTGTACTGTATGTACAACCAAAAACCCCAATTTTCTTCCCCCTTCCCCCTCTTGTTTCTTTTTTTTTCTTTTTTTTTTCCTAATTGTTTTTATTCCCCCGCTTGTTTCTGTCATCTTCCCTCCCCCGCTTTGTCTTCCCTAAAATATATTATTTCTTAAGCCAAAAACAACAACACACAGGGCATTAAACAGACAGAAAGTACTTGCTTGCCTTCTCCTTTCTTCCTGCTATTGTCTCCCTTGTGTCAGTTTCTAGATTGTAAGCCTTTTGGGGCAGAGACCCTTCCCCCCCTTTACTGTGAATAAAGCAGTACAGACACTGATGCCACAAATGGCAATTTTCTATATTTAGAAAATAGAGACATTTTAAAGCGCGGCGCCGGGGGTCTTAAATTTTCCATGGATTCCCCTAGCAGGACGTACCATCCACCCTCAAAAGAGAATCTCTTTGCCTGGTAGTAAAAGCAGCCTTCCAGCTCAAAAATCTCTTTCCTAATTCGTTTAATTGTAAGCTCATGTCGATTTGTGGATTGTAAGCCCCTTGGGGCAGAGACCAGAATCCTTTTGGGTTTTATAAAGGGCCATCACTGTGCCTGCCACATTATAAATGTAATTTATAATAATAAAATTAACCAATTTTACGTTAATTTGTTAATATGTATCTATTTATTCATATTAATAAATACTATTGCATTATAAATGTGATAATGTCTCCGTTCAGAAGTCCCCTCTGTCAGTCTGGTCAGCAATCTCTTTTCTAGGTAGTTTAGTTTCATTTTAAACCAGGGTCGATTTATAGATTGCAAGCCCCTGTTCTGCCAAATTCCCTGCCGGACCTCCCCAAGGGCCCCACTGCCCACACTAGGCTAACTAGTTTCCCCACAGAGCGGCCTCAGAGATAGGCAAGAGGGAGGGGGTTCACTCACCCACTGGGCCTCCTCTCTTCCAGCAGCTTGGCTTGGGATCACCGGCTGGCCAGCCTCCTCCAGACTGCCCTCATCACCGGCTTAGCTCCAAACTACCCTAAGTCTAACTTGGCACCACAAAACCCCACCACCAAACAATAGGCAGTCGGCTTGCCCAAACCACAACTGCCTCCTCCACTTGGTGGCTCCAGGGGCGTGGCAGACAGACAACAATCCTCAACGGTTATTCCCCACAACAACCTTACCTTCCTTTATCCAGTCAGTCCATCCTGCCATCCGTCTGTCCAGCACCTACCCAGGTCCTCCCTTACTGCAGCTTCTGCCTCCAGCTTTATACTGAGGCCAGCCAATCAGTGGGCAGGCTTTAATTCATCAGCCACACCCATCTGCACCTGTGAACATAAGAACATAAGAAGAGCCCTGCTGGATCAGACCAAAGGCCCATCCAGTCCAGCTTCCTGTATCTCACAGCGGCCCACCAGGTGCCCCAGGGAGGCATGAGACAACAAGATGCTTGCATCCTGTTGCCACTCCCTTGCACCCGGTACCAGTAGCCCACCACCTTTGTAAGGAGGTTGCACAATCCATCATGGCCTATAGCCCACGATGGACCTTTCCTCCAGAAATCCGTCCAATCCCCTCTGAAAGGCATCCAGACCAGATGCCATCACCACCTCCTGTGGCAAAGAGTTCCACAGATTGACCACCCGCTGAGTACCTCCCTTCCTAGCCAGGGCCCTCATCAGCCTGCAGCTGTGCTCCGGAGGCTTGCAAAGACCTTGGGGGTTAACCCTGTAATCCCTGGCTAATCTGGGACAAGGGGCCACTGCTGATACCATTCCCTTTCTCCTTGGGGTATCTCCTGCCTTTTCCAATACAGCCCCTCGGGGCAGAGACCAAGCTCCTTTTGGATTTTATAAAGGGCTGTCGCTGTGCAAATATAACAATCTGCTCCATGGGTCGCTAGTGGTAGACAGTCTCGTAGCAGGATCGAGGCCTGGTCTTCCCCTAGGAGACCATTTTGCTGCTCTCTTGAATGGGCAGCCTTGTTTCCTCTGTGCCCCCAGGGTGCGCCTGGCCGGAATGAAGATCTCGCGGCCTCCGGTCACCGTCGGCCACTACAAGATGGTGAAGCACAGCGGGGACGAGGGCAACGAGGAGAATCCGCACAGGTGGGCCACATTCTCCGTTGGAGGGCAGAGACATCCCCATTCACAGCTCAGGACAGGCTGCAAACCTAAACTCACGCACACAGTACAGGCATGCCCAGGTACCCACTGGTTCAGTATCCGCTGGTTCAGTTATCCACAGATACCGGGGTGCCTATTAAAGATAAAAAGGCACGACCAAATGGTCTAGTCGTGACCGCCTGTAGGGGGCGCTGCTCATCTCCGTTTCTAAGCCTGTAGAGCCGGCGTTTTGTCCGAGGACAAGCTTCCGTGGTCATGTGGCCGGCGTGACTCTACGCCGTAGCGCACGGAATGCCGTGACCTTCCCCCCGAAGTGGTCCCTATTTATCTACTTGCATTTAGGTGCTTTTGAACTGCTAGGTTGGCAAGAGCTGGGACAAGCCACGGGAGCTCACTCCGTCGCGCAGTCTTGAACTCCCAACCTTCAGGTCGGAAAGCCCAGCAGCAGCAAATTAACGCGCAGCGCCACCATGTCCCTATTAAAGATAGGGGGCATTAAACAAATGTCCTTTTTTTAACCTTGTTGCAGCAAAACCACTGATGTTCCCCTGTCTTAAAAAAGGTGTCCCCAGTGCCCACCATTTCAGGTATCTGCAGTGGGGTCTGGAATGGAACACATCAAATTTAATCACATATCTTTGTGCATGCTTAACTCCCCAAAGAGGGAATTTGGAGCCTGATAGAGACTACTTACTCTGTACAGGTGTGCCCTGGTACCCACTAATTGGTATCCACGGTTTCAGTTATCCATGGATACTGGGATGCCTGTTAAAAAGATGGGAACATTAAACACATCTCCTTTTTTACCTTGTTCCAGCAGTGAGTTTACTGAGAGCGCAATCCTAACCTGGAGTTAGGCCAGCACAGTTAGGCTGGCAAAGTTTGGCCGGCACAAGGGATACCGTAAAGTATGTTTAGACCACCCTCGGAGTCAGAGAGGCCGGCACACAGACGTGCGCCAACCTCCCCGATGCCAAGAGTGGTCCAAACGTGCTTACGGTGTCCCTTGGGCCGGACAAACTTCACTGGTCTAACTGTGCCGGCCTAACTCCTGGTTGTTCAGCAGGATTGTGCCCTCAGTCTTGCCCATCTGCAATATGGGCATAACACTACTTGCCCACTTTCCAGGGCTGTCATAAGGATTGCTTTACAGAAGAGCCCCACTGGATCAGGCCAAAGGCCCATCTAGTCCAGCTTCCTGTATCTCACAGTGGCCCACCAGATGCCTCAGAGAGCTCAGTAGACTACAAGATGCCTGCATCCTGTTGCCACTCCCTTGCGCCTGGCATTCTGAAGTAGCCTACTATTAACGTAAGGAGGTTGCACCACCCATCACAGCCTACAGCCCACGATGGACTTTTCCTCCAGGAATCTGTCCAATCCCCTTTGAAAGGCATCTAAGCCAGAGGCCATTACCACTTCCTGTGGCAAGGAGTTCCGCTGGGTAAAAAAGTATTTCCTTTTAACGGTTTTGACTCTCCCGACACTCAGTTTCAGTGGATGTCCCCTGGTTCTGGTATTGTGATTTCTTTTCCCCCCAAGAACACCCCACAAGACGTGGGACTTCTGTTCCATGCTCAGAGCGCTACCCCAATGCAAAGATGGTTGCTTGCGCTCTTAAGTTTTTCCTTGTCTCCCTCCTGGTAGGTTTGACCTGCTCATCCGGACCAGCCGGGTCTGGCCTTACGACGGCATGAACTCCCTCACCTACACCCTCCTGTCCAAGGAGCTGCTGCCCCTTTACACGAACATCACCGCCGACATTGGCACCGCCCCCAGCCGCCGCCACCCCAGCCAAGACGCCATGCCGGGCCTCAAAGGCAAGGCCTACCCCAGCAGCAGCAACCACAATTTCCGGCAGGAGATGCTGCGCAAGACTCCATTCTCCCGATTCTCTCCGGCCGTGGCGGGGCAGGGGCAGCCGCCGTTTGGGACCGCCCAGGGCCTGGCGGGCAAGGCGAAGGAGGACGGCGGGCCGGCGCCCAACGCGGAAAAGCTCAAAACGAGTCCGGCCGCGGAGAAGGCGGGAAACGGATCGCTGAGTTCGACCGCGGACAGCCTCCGCCACGCGGCCTCGAGCGAGTTGGATTTGAGCCCGGCGCTGGTGAAGGAGGCGCCCGTCTCCGGAGTCGGCGCGGGAAGAGCCGACGCCGCCACGCTTGCCTCGGCGCCCCAGAAACCGCCGCACAATCGCACCACCCCGAAAAGTGCCGATTAAGAAGGGGCGGGGCTAAAAATCAACAGACGCTGGCCGCCGAGGCCCGACACTTCGCTGTGTGTGTAGACCCAGTCGTAGGACTTGTGTGAACGCTGCAGGCCTCTGGGATCCCCTCTCCGCGCCTGCCAGGAACAGAGGCTGGGGGGGGAGGCCCCGCACGGACCCCCACCTGGACAGCGGAAGGGACAGGCTGCCGGGGTGATGCCACAGCTGTGTCCCACCACGTCTCCGCTGTACGTCCTCTCTGCGACGGGCTCCACCGTAGTTGGGGAAGCCCTCCCCTCCAAAAGGCAGGGGAGGCTGGCTGTTCTCTCCCCAGATCGGCTCCCGTGTGTGCATAGGATCCCCCCCCCACACAAACTACGGCCACTCCCTTTTGCAATGGGGTCCTCGCCCCCAGCCGGGTACCCCCATCAAGACACTGTCCAAGAGTGATCAAGCTCACTTGAAGTGTGTGTGTGTGTGTGTGTGTGGGATACCCAAGTTGGATGAAAATCAGCTTTGTCTGAATTTAGTGGGGGGGGGGAGGCAGAAGAGGAGGGGCTTCCACAGAAGCCCCGCCTCTGGTTTTTGCTTTCCCACCCCGGGATCTGCTGCTACTGTCCCAGACTCCTGCCTGCCCAGCTTGAGAAAGCGGGGAGGGGGGGGTGCGTCCTTGTGTTCTAGGCCCACCTCCCCGGTGTGGTGCTACTGAATGTTTCTCTTAGGGGGCGGGAGAAATTAAGCTATATTCCCCCCCCCCTCGAGCCAGGTTCTAGCCGGACTTTTCCTTTCTAAGCAGCCGCAGGCAGGCCAAAGCTCGGCCGGCAGTGAAAGTGTGTATTTCTGCCCCTCCTGCCCCCCCCCCAAATCTCTAGGGTACGCCCGTCGGATCCACGCAGGGGATCTCGCAGGGGCAGGCTCCTGCCGTGAACTTATAAGTGGGAGGGGAAAGGCCTGGATTTTGCCGTGCCCCACATCCCCAGAGAAGATCCTGTCCGAGACCCAACCTGCCCCCCCTCCATACAGCCCTAGAGCCTTGGGTTCAGTGGTGGTTGAGGACCGAGCGGTGGGCCGTGGGTCTCCGAATCACCCAGGGGCCAGCATGGTGCTGGAAACCTGTTTTGGTCCACGTGTCTGTCCTGTTTCCGCTGGAGTCGAACAGGAGACCCCTCTCCCTCCTTCCCGCGGCCAGGTGAGGCTGCAAAGGTTTCCTTTTGGGGCTCCTGAGATGTAGAACAAGAAGCAACCCATTTTATTTGGTTGGGGGGGGTCACTTGATGCTGGTGAACACCATTTGCCCTCTCCCCCCCCACAAATATTCAAGGGGCTTCTGCCACTGTTCTACCAGCTTTGGGGAGGGGGGAAACTACCCGGCCACCCCCCTACCCGAGCTTCTTCTGGGGGCTGGTCCAAGCCTGAAAACCAACCAATCCCCCCCCCCAAAAAAACTTCCCCCTCTTGTCTCGGGTGTGCGTCTCACAATCTCTCACTGTTGCCAATGATGTGAAATTTATTGTATTTATGAAGTCCTCTCTCCTGTTGCTGCTGCCGCCCTCCCCGACTTCTCCTCTCCACCCCACAGCCCTCTGGTTTTGATAACTGAATTTTTAAAAAAAATAAAATATTGTCCACTGATAGAAAGAAAAAGGGTTGAGTATTTTAGCGCTGTTGTTGTCTTAGTGTCTTTACTGCCTTGCCGCAGCTGGCTGCTGGAGAGGGATGCATGCCCCGTGGCATGCCAGGCAGAAAACCAACAGGTGTGGCTTTCTCTGCAGAGTGGTGGTGTGGGCCTCGCCGGTTGGAGTTCTGCCTGCATGCGGTGCCATGCCCTACCTTTGTGGCAAGGACTGCTGTGGCCAAGGCCCTGCTTAAGAACTGACCTACAGCTTCCTGCATCTCACTGTGGCCCACCAGATGCCTGCATCCAGGTGCCACTCCCTTGCACCTGGCATGCTGAGGGAAATTTCTGAGGTAAGATTTGGAGGTAAATAAAATAAATTTGCTATCCTGTCTGTGGGGAGGGAGATATAATAACCTGCAACCCAATCAGGGCCTTAAGAAAATAAGAGCCCTGCTGGATCAGGCCAAAGGGCCCCCTAGTCCAGTTTCCTGCATCTCACAGTGGCCCACCAGGTGCCTCAAGCACACAGGACAACAAGATGCCTGCATCCTGTTACTGCTCCCTTGTATCTGGCATGCTGAGATAAATTTCTGAGGTAAAATTCTGAGGCAAATATGAGGTAAATAAAACAGAATTTGCTATCCTAGAATGTAAGAGGAGCCCTGCTGGATCAGGCCAAAGGCCCATCTAGTCCAGCTTCCTGTATCTCACAGTGGCCCACCAGGTGCCTCAGGGAGCACACGAGACCACAAGATGCCAATAGTGCTTATTTATTTTTCACATTTTTATTCCGCCTTTTGTCAGGGTGGTGGTGTGGATGGTTCCTTCCTCCTCTTGTCCTCACAACACCCCTGCGAGGTGGGCAAGACTGAGTGAGTGCCTGGCCCAAAGTTACCCAGGAGGCTTTGTGACTGAGCAGGGATTTGAACCAGGATCTTCCAGGTTGACGTCTGATTCCCGAACCACAATACCATCCTGGCTCTGTTATGAAGGACATAGTGTGGCACTACCTTAAACTGAACAGGGCAGAGAGTGTTTTTCATAGGCCAAAGACGCGGCATGGGAAAGATGGGCTGTTTTAGGTTCTGGTGGGCACCGTCTCCTTCCTCCTGCCCTGGAAAGAAGCGAGAAAGAGAGGACGAACATTCCTTTGCAGACTGGTCCTTCTACCTCCTCCTCCCAAAATGCGAGTCTAAACCCCACATCCCTCCTGGAGCTTAGCAGGGTAGTAACAGAGCTGCTGTTGGCCACAGGAGAGGCACAATTTGGCACTGGAAGCATCCCAAGCGGAGGAAAGGTCAGCTCTCTTTTCAGGAGGTCTGGCCAAGGAGTTTGGCCACGGCGGTCTGGGCCCCGGAGATGCAGTCGTTGACTGAGACACCCTCGTAGGAGGCGCCGATGAGAGTCAAGGGGAGCTTCTGGCGCTGGAGGAAAGCAGCGGCGCTCTCTAGGAAAGAATGGGTTGGGTAAGTCAATATGGGCTGACGAGAGGGAAGTTTCTTTTTTTTTTCTGTTTTGCTGCACGGAATGAGCCAGTGGAACTCCCTGCCACCAGATGCGGCAATACGGTTTGCTCTCTAGGAAAGAATGGGTTGGAACTTTACCATCTTAATTTGGGCCAACAGGTGGGAAGCACCCCTTTTTTTTTTTTTTGTGACACGCAATGAGCAGTTGGAACTCACTGCCACCAGATGTGGCAATACAGTTTCGCTAACACAGGCCGCTTTTACAGAGTGGGGGGGGGAGAGAAAGCGGCTGATGGTGGTGCTGGGAGAGCCCAAGAGCCAGATAAAGAGCCTCTGGGGGCTGCCTCTGGTCCAGGGGCCTTAATATTTCCCTCCCCCCCCCCCCCCCCTAGGAGGGGGTCCTGTTACGGGCTGGGGTTGGACTAGATGACCTTGTGGTGTTCCTTGCAACTCAACGATACGGGGCTGCAACAACTCCCCAAGTCTTGCTGGGGTGGAGGAAAAAAAAGGGGGTGGGGAAACCAAGGAAAGGGTGAGGAAGAATAATTTAAGACCTACCTATGTGTTGCCAGTGACCAAGCGTGTACTGAGGGATACAGGCCTGTAGCAGCAGAGGCAAACAGATTGGCAGATTAAAACAGATTAGGACTGGCACTGCCCAATTTCCTCAGCCGCCCTGACTCTTCATAGAAACCGGGCCCGTAGCTGCTTGGCTCCGCCCCCTTCCCAGCCCCGCCCTCCTTCCGACTCAGGTGTGCATACCTTGAGCACCTTGACGATGCTGTGGGAGGGCTCGGCCTCCAGCCCAAGATGTTCCTTCACGGCTGCCTGGGCCCGGCTCAGTAGGGCCGCCTGGGAGGCCGTGTCCGGGTCGCCGAAGTCTGGCGTGAACCAGGCGCCCCCCAGCATCACCTGCGGGAGGTAAAGGGGTCGCTCAGCTGGGTGGAGGGGACATGGCTGGGGTTCGCCGTGGGAGCAGATGGCATTGCCCTTGCAGAAATAGAACCTCCACTTAATAGAACCTCCATAAATACAGCCTTGGTAAATAGAACCTCCAGTTCCAGAGGCAGTCTACCTCCAAAAGCTAGGGGCCGAGTGGAGGATTGCTGCCTTCCAGAAGCATCCCATTCGCCATGCCAGATCACGAGATGCCGGACTTGATATGGAATCGGGGCCTGGCTTTGCAGGGCACATTTTATGTTCGATCAATGGGGAACAACCCCCAGAATCTCTGCCAAGCAGGGAACGTTCCTCCCCTTCCCTCTCACAGTAGCAAGGCCACATCCCCTCCCCCAAAAGGAGGGTTACCACTGAGATCTTTAAAATCAGCTATGGACGTTCCGAGGTCCCCCTAATGAGCTTCATGGCTGAGCGGGGATTTTAACCCAGGTTTTCTACACCAAAAAAAAATCTAACCACTAGGCCACACTAGGCCTGACTGTGCTCCAGATTAATTTGATCGGCAACTATTACGCTTTCTAACAATATTTACGCACTGCTTTCTAGCCACAAGCAGTGACACAGCAGTTTCCGGAGCAAAAGGAATGAGAAAATGATTCTCTGCCCCGAAGAGCTTCCAATCTTAAAAAAGACAAGGGAGACTTCTGTAAACAGCTACTGGAAGGGAGGCCCCTGAAGTGAATAGGGGTGGCTGTCTCCCCCTTCTCAACGTAAGAGATCTGTTGCTTTTTTAAAAAAGCAACCACTTCCCACTTAGCAGGAGTGTTGGGAATTAACCCCCCCCCCCATGTGCATTTTCCTGCATCTGCTGTGTGGTTTACAGGTGCACACAAGGGGCGGGATTATACTTGAGACATACAAAATTATGCACGGAGGGGATAGAGATAGAGGGATGTTCTTTTCCCTCTCTCAGAACACCAGAACCAGGGGGCATCCGCTAAAACTGAGGGTTGGGAGAGTTAAAACAGATAAAAGGAAGTACTTATTTACCCAGCGGGTAGTTAATCTGTGGAACCCCTTGCCACAGGAGGTGGGGATGGCATGTGGCCTAGGTGCCTTTCAAAGGGGATTGGGCGGATTTCTGGAGGAAAGGTCCATTGTGGGCTATAGGCCATGATGGGTTGGCCATGATCCTTACATTAATAGTAGGCTACTTCAGAATGCCAGGTGCAAGGGAGTGGCAACAGGATGCAAGCATCTTGTGGTCTCATGCCTCCCTGGGGCACCTGGTGGGCTGCTGTGAGATGCAGGAAGCTGGACTAGATGGGCCCTTGGCCTGATCCAGCGGGGCTCTTCTTATGTTCTTATGTACTGAGCAAGCTTTAAAAGCAAACTTCATACACACCCCGCTATCCGTCAAAGAGGGAAAACCAAAGACAGAAAGCCCCTTCCACCAGCACCCCAAGTCTCATCCGCCTCCCCCTTTCAGCTCTCACCGTAAGCCGGGGGGCAGGACCAGCGGACCCATCCTGGGTGGGAAACGCAACAGAGTCGTAGACAACGCCGAGCAAAGAGTGGTCTTCGAAGGAGGGGACCAAGTGCCCGAATCCCTGGAGCAAAGATCGGACAGAAAGAAGGTTCAAATTTTGGCAGCCTCTCTGGGTAGGGCTAGGGCAGACCCCTCTCTGCAATCCAAAACCAGTGGCTCCCAAATTTTTTTGCACCAAGGCCTCATTTTCAAGTGCAACAACCCGCCAAGACCTAGGACAGGAAGTGACGTCATTAGGCAGGAAGTGAAGTCATTGTTTTAAATAAATCACACTTCTTGAAAGCCGAAAGAACTCCACCTCCTTTTTAGGATGCTCAGGATGCTTTGCCTCGAAGTGGCCTTTGAGTTTTGAGTTCAGGGCTCGATTCAGCACTGAGAACAGCATTGCACAGAACGCACGGTGGCTTCTCTGCGCCACTGCCGCTCAAGGTGGTAAAGCCAAATTTTAGAGTATTTACGGCCCTCTTCCCCGTGTGCCGAGACTCACCTAGGCATGCACAGGGAAGGCGTGACACGTCCGCTCGGAAAGAGACCCAGGAGAGACTTCATCACACGCATGCGCATGCACCAGGACTAGCCCATCGCAAGGCTAATTTCCCTGGCAGCCACAAGCGTGGAAGAAGTGGCAGTTCAATGGGAAAGCCTCTTCCCTGGCCAAAATGGAGCTGCCAAGACCGGGGGGCCTAGTTTTTGATGATGGCTGCCCCAAGCTCTTCCAGACCCCTTGAAAATCTGTTTGTGGTCCTCTTGGGGGTCCTGACCCACAGCTTGGGAACCAGTTATAAGGTGTCCCAACAGCAGCTGGTCTTGCATTTTAGTGCCATCATTTTAAGGGTGCTTTAATGCATTAGGAGTTTTTAGGGTGTGTTGTAATAGCTTCAAAATTGTGGTTTTCTGGACTGTCAGTGATTTGATGACTTTCCGTATGCCGCTTTGGGGAGAAAAGTGGGATAAAAATTCAATGAATAAAATCCAGCTTGTCCCTTATGGACCTGGAGGAATTCTCCCTGCCTGAAAAGCAACACTCTCCCCCTGCATTCCCTGCCTGTGCCTGTAGGAGGCAGCACTGAGAGTGGCGAGAAGCTTCTCTTACCGTGACAGGGAGGCTCACACCTTTATACTGCAGGTTCACCACCCCGACTGAAACGGCCTGGATAGCCAGCAGCTCTCGGGCGAGGGGTTCAGCCCAGGTTGGGAGCAGAGCGGCAAGAGCTGAAAACAGAAAAGGCAAGCAGGGCGAGGCTGGACTTGTTCTTATAAGGAAATACTTTTTTTTTTTTTAAACCCAAGCAGGTAATTAATCTGTGGAACTCCTTGCCACAGGAGATGGAGATGGCATCTGACGTAAGTGCCTTTAAAAGGGGATTGGACGGATTTCTGGAGGAAGAGTGCGTCGTGGGCTATAGGCCATGATGGGTAGTGCAACTTCCCTGATGAGGAAAGGCTACCATTTTGGGGGTTCTCCAGCTTAGAAAAAAAGGGGCCGGGGGTGGGGTGGGGACATGATTGAGACATACAAAATTAGGCAGGGGATGGAGAGGGTGGTTAGAGGGATGTTCTTTTCCCTCTCACACAACACCAGAACAGCCACTCAAGTTGCCTGTGGAGAGAGTTAGAACCAAACAAAAGGGTATATTTCTTGACCCAGGATGTAGTGAGCCTGTGGAACTCCTTGCCACAGGGATGTGGGCGACGGCACCTGGCCTAGATGCCTTTGAAAGGGGATTGGACAGACTGCTGGAAGAAAAGCCCACCACAGGGTTATGGCCAACCCCATGGTTCTAGAGTGGGCTACCTCAGAATGCCAGGGGCAAGGGAGAGTGGCAACGGAATGCAGGCATCTTGTTGCCTTGTGTGCTCCCTGAGGCATCAGACGGGCTGCAGTGAGACACAGGAAGCTGGATTAGATGGGCCTTGGCCTGATCCAATGGTGCTCTCCTTAACCCCTGGACAAAAAGACTCTCCCCCACCTCTGGGTCCAGGAACATCTCTCAAGACCGAAGGCTAAGAAAGACTTCAAGAGGCAAGGGACTGTCCTCCTAACCACTGCCGGAACCGCTCGCAAAACCTCTCCAGCCTTCAAAAGGTAGAGTTGCTCAGTGGGAATTTTCTGCCGTGGAACAGAACTGATGGTGGGTTGCCGTTTTCTCTATCCCTCCGGTACATGATCATAGTTTGTTTACTCGCCTGGCCAATTGTTTCCCCCACCCTCGATAGGGCCTGATGAGGAGAACTGGGTCGAGCTCCAGTTTTTGAACTTTCTCCGTGCTCATGTTAAAACGTTTAATATTTAATTTTGAGTTGTTTTTTTTTTTAAAAAAAATTAAACTTATTCTACTTGTTGCGGTCGCGTTGCACTGCACTTTGTTTTTGTTCTCCGAAAGCAGCCTTGGGCATCTGCTTTGAGACATACAAAATTATGTATTGAGACATACAAAATTATGCACGGAAGGGATAGAGTCGACAAAGGGATGTTCTTTTCCCTCTCTCAAAACACCAGAACCAGGGGGCATCCGCTAAAGCTGAGGGTTGGGAGAGTTAAAACAGATAAAAGGAAGTACTTTTTTACCCACCGGGTAGTTAGTCTGTGGAACTCCTTGCCACAGGAGGTGGTGATGGCATCTGGTCTTGATGCCTTTAAGAGGGGATTGGACAGATTTCTGGAGGAAAGGTCCATCGTGGGCTATAGGCAATGATGGATTGTGCAACCTCCTTACAAAGGTGGTGGGCTACTGGTACCGGGTGCAAGGGAGTGGCAACAGGATGCAAGCATCTTGTTGTTTCATGCCTCCCTGGGGCACCTGGTGGGCCGCTGTGAGATACAGGAAGCTGGACTAGATGGGCCTTTGGCCTGATCCAGCAGGGCTCTTCTTATGTTCTTATGCTTTGGCATGGGAAAGGCGGGGGTATAAATTCTTCAAATAAATAAAATCAATACATTCAGCTTCCCATGTCCACAGCTGAACTCTTGCAGGGGATTCCAAAACAGGACGGGCCTGCTGGCTGTCTACAAAACCGGCCGAGCCCCTTACCTTTGGCGGGCAAGGCACTGATCACATGGTCCGCCTCCACGCCCCCGTTTTCCAGCAAGATCTGAAGGAGAAGGAGGAAAGGTTAACCCCAGCCAGCGGGGTGGGAACATTCGGATTCCGTGGCGGATCCCGGCGCTAGGAATCCACGTCAAACGGGCCCTTTCCGCTGCCCTCTCCTACCCGCCAGGAGCCGGCCGCCGTTCTCTCCAATTGCTTCGCGGGGGCGTCGCAGTGGATCTCCACCCCGCGCTGCCTCAAGACGGCGCCCAGCGCTTCGGGCAGGGTCTCCATACCGCGGCGCAGCGACCACTGGCTCCAGCGCTCTTCCTGGGCCCTGCGGATCAGCAGAGAGTCCTGCGAGCCGCTTTTCCCTAGGCCGAAAGGGCCACGGACACATAAGCCGCCGAACCTCCATGCGCGCACCCTCCCGATTCCTTTGACGGTGTGTTAGACGCACATCCCGTTTTCACCCTCGTGGCATGGAGTGGAAAGGCAAGATACATGCAGTCAGTCCTCGTTATCCGCGAGGATGAGGTGCCTGGAAATCCTCGCGGATAGCAAATTCGCGGATAACGAACCCTTGATCTCATGGGATCCATGGGGCTAGGTGGAAGGGGTCCCTTCTCTGCCATCAGAAGAATCCAGCAGCAGAGGTGTATTGGTGATGCCGCAGTGTGAGGGGCACAGCGATAGCTGGTTGTGGCGGACCACAACACGGGGGGAAAAGTGGCACGTTTTTAGGCCCTCCCTCCCTAGCATCTGGTACATTCCTAAATGGAGCAACTCTGGGCGCCGATGGATGTCTGCCTGTCTTCCAGGCCTCACCTCCACCAAGGATCATGCCCACGATGACGGAACGATGTTTCTTCTCTGCCTGGAACAGCGTCGGGAAGCAGGAGCGCATGCTCAGCGCACGACAATCTCCGGCGAACACTCCGCGGCAAAGGCTGTCGATCGCAACATCAGCTAGCTAAGAAGACGGGGGACACGGTTATGAGAGACGGCAGCCCCTCCAGCGAATCAGCTCAAAGCGGGAGGTTGCTGCTTCTCAAAAGGGCCTTGGATGTTTGTGGAGCAATGCCCTGCCGTGGCGTCACTAGGAGGTGCAGACCACACTGCGGGTGCAATCCTAACCTGGAGTGAGGCCGGCACGGTAAGGCCAGCAAAGTTTGGCTGGCACAAGGACCACCACAAAGCACATTTGGACCCCTCTCGGAGTCAGAGAGGCCAGGATACAGACGTGCACCATCCCCCCTGACTCTGAGAGTGGTCCAAATGCGCTTTACAGTGGCCCTGGTGCCGGCCAAACTGTGCCAGCCTAACTGTGCTGGCCTACCTCCAGGTTAGGATTGTGCTCTGCGTGACACTCAGAGGGGTGACTCCACTAACGGCCAAAATGATGGAAACCTTTGGGGAAATGTGTATTTGTGAATAACACCATCATATATCTCACTGGAACCATTATTCCTAGCAGAATGCGATGGAACAAACCCTGTTGAAATATCTGCGTCCTATCAAACGTTGTGTCCGATTAACTAGAAAAAGAAAACACAACTGCCTTATGGAACAAAAAGTGGATTTCCTTAGCTCAGAACTGACCAAGGAGTCGGATTGTTTCAAGAACCAATGAGGGGTTGTCATGACCAAACAGGGAACCAATCAGATGTTAGGAGGAGTCAGCTCTTGTTTCCCGGTCTCAGAGCTCATACTAGGAGTCCTATTCAGCTGTGGGAGCGTCATCAAGTTGGCCACTGGTTTTGTGGTGGTGACTGATTTGTTGGGTTGACTTAATACTTTTATATGTTAAAATAAATAAGGTTAACGTGGGCTACCCCAAACCCTCGTAATGCCACTTCATTGAGGCTGTGCACATGATATTGTTGTCTATTCTGTATGGTCTGGTACGGGAGGAGGTCCGTCATGGGGGTGGGGAGGATACAATGGGTGATGCCAACCTTAGTGATGCCTCTTGTGCCCTGGAAGTCTTATCCTGACCATACAGAGACACTGAAATGAGAGAACGGGGTGGGAAAAGCAGTGTCACCCTCCTTATCTCTGAGCCCTGCAAAGAACTGATAAGGAAGTCAGTTCTTTAGTCTCCACCGTTAGTCTCTAGTTCCCTGCAAAACACGGTCATCCAACTGCATCTTCCTTTCAACAGGAGCTCATCCAGCCTCCTTCCTTCAAACGAAGGTTGCCACATTTCCTGCCAAACCCTGGCGCCTGTGCCGTTATTTTTAATTCAACACATGGGAGTTAAAAGCAGCTGAAACTTTTCTGAAGTCCGAGCCAGGAAGACTTTCCCCTTAGCCACTAGGCTACACGGCCTCTCTGGCGTCTGTTCCGGAGACAAATAAGGTGCTAGACCTCAAGATAGGTACCTCCTGCCCAAAACTTCATTTCTTTTAATATATAAAAGTATAAGTCAACCCAACAAATCAGTCACCAGAAAAGCCAGGAAGACTTTTCTGCATGCCAGCTAGGCCGTTCAATGCACAGAAGCATGGGTGGGGGAAAAAGTTGGCAACCTTACTCACCAGCTCGAACAGAGCTGGTTGTTGGAGTCATGGAGCTCCTCCTCAAAGTAAGGGAATGTTTGTGCCTGGATCTCGCAGTTGCATTGCCCTGACCTCAGTACTAGAAAGTTGGCTAGGATTATGCCCTGAGTGATATTATCCCTATACTGCAGATGGGGAAGACTGAGGTTCAGTGGGAGTGGCTTGCCTGCGTCCACTTAGCAAGTGAGAGATTTGAACAGGGGTGGGTGGGTTTGCGGTTCAGTCTTAGCCACTAGGCTACCCTGCCTCTCTGGCGTCTGTTCCGGAGACAAACAAGGTGCTAGACCTCAAGGCAGGTACCTCCTGGCCGAAACGGCGGCTCACAAAGGCATGGATGGTCTCGTCCGTCTTGGAGCCTCGGGGGGGCCATCAGCTCTCTCAGCCCGCTCCAAACCAGGGGCCTGGTGAAAGGAGGGACGGTCCGGAGAACGCCGCTAGAAAACAAGAGATTTATCCCCCTGTTTTTCCACTGCATTAAAGGAAACACATACAAAGTCACTACCAATATAAAACACAACAGAGTTGTGATTACTGAACATTAATAACACAGTTTATAACCCCCCCCCTCCCCTAAACAAATGGCAGGGCCAATAAAACAAGTAAAACAGCACACTCCTATTTGTCTACTTTTTTAGTTGCTGCAATGGAAAGTTGTTTCATCTCACAATGCAGTGCCCTTGGAGATCCCTAGGGCAGCCTCCCCCAGAGGGAAGAGGGGGTTGGAGTCCCCTCTTACGGACCCCAATCCCCTGGGTCCTGGGTAACCATTTGGACCCAACCACTTGGACCTCTTGGGGTCTTGTGGACCCCAAACACCTGCCAACTTACCATTCATAAGAACATAAGAAGAGCCCCATTGGATCAGGCTAAAGGCCCATCTAGTCCAGCTTCCTGCATCTCGCAGTGGCCCACCAGATGCCTCAGGGAGCACACAAGACAACTAGATACGTGCATCTCTTTGCCACTCCCCTGCATCCGGCACTCCAAGGTAGCCTACCTCTAAAGTAAGGAGGTTGCACTAACCATCGTGGCCTGTAGCCTGCAATGGACTTTTCCTCCAGAAATCTGCCAAAAGGGGACTGGGCATCTAGGCCATATGCCATCACCACCTCCTGTGGCAAGGAGTTCCACAGTGCAATACCTGGTGCAATACCCAAGTTCTACCCAACGACTGTCATCTGACATCTGTTCCTCCCATAAAGTCCTCAACAATTTCATAGGTAGGCATGGGTGGGTGGGGGGAAATTGGCAGGCTATACTTGGTGGTGAGAACACTGCTGAGTCTACTCTTGGTTTACCAAAGGTGGAACATACCTGTAACCACTGCCTCCATACATGGAGGGGGGGGGCATCCATTCGGTGGCTACTAATGGCTGGCTGGACTTGCACCAGGAACTGGGGAACGTGAATACCAGGGGTGTAGCTAAAGAAGTGCAGGGGGGGTGTAATTATACCAGGCAACAAGCTTTAGGGGGGCAACAAGCTGAGCTTGACACTAGTGGCCAAAAATTATGAAAACCTTGGTATGGATGAATAATACCATCATGTTATATATCATTGGAAAGGAAATTTAATGCAGAATGCAATGAAACAAACCAGAGTGTAATATCTTTACGCTATAAAAAGTTATGGCCAAAAAACCAGAGAAAACGAGAATACAACTGTGACGTCATTTCCTGTTGTGATGTCACTTCCTGGGCAACAGTTTGCCCTCTGAGCCGGGGTAAACTTTCACTCGCTACGCCCCTGGTGAACGGCACAGAGGGCAAGTATTTCATGTGCTTTATCTTGATGGAATCTTGACAACCACCCTAGAAGGTAAGCTAGTGTATTTATCCCCATATTGCAGATGGGGAAAACTGAGGCTCAATAGGAGAGTGGCTTGCCCGAGGTCACAAAGGGAGTGCAAGTGATTTGAAAGGGGAACTCCTGATTCACAGCTCACTCTCTTCACCACTAAGCGACACAAAGTCGCCCTAGTCACCTACCTAATACCTGAAGGCAGTTTATGCAGGGCACCTCCAACGTAGAGGTAACGGTTTTTAGCGGCTGGGTGATCACCAGGAACAGGAAGGACATCTGCTTGGAGCCCAAGTTCAGAGACCTAGAGAAGAACAGGGAGCTTGTTTTATTTAAGATGATGCAGAAGTCTTGGCATTCTAACTCTAGGTCAGTGTTATTCGAACTGTGGGTCGGGATTTGATGTCAAGTGGGTCGTGGAAAGCTGGGAGCAGCCATCTTGGAAATTGCAGACTTTGTTATATTCCTTTTGAGAGTGTTCACACTTTGAATTTTCAAGTGAGGGGTTTTTTTTTCAAATTTTACTTTTAGTTCAGTGCTTTGACATCTTATTTTGTCCTCATCTTGCTTTCTGTCAGGGATATTTCATGGTCGTACAATTGCTGCAGTTCAAGAATGCCAATTTCCATTTCAAGGGTGTCATTTTATTATGTTACAACACTTCCTGCTTGATGATGTCACTTCCTGCCACAACACCACTCCCAGGTTAATGGCATCACGTCTGGTGGGTCCCGACAAGAGTGCCATTCTAAAAAGTGGGTCCCGCTCTGAAAAGTTTGAATACCACCGCTCTAGGTGTTGTTCTGCACACAATGAAGGTGTGAAACCGTACACAGAAGCCTATAGGATTTAAGTGAGGGACACCCACCACGTTAATGGGAAGACTGGACACAAGCAAGCCACAGGGTGGAATAGCTGCAGATCGTCAAGTTACAACCCAAGTGGGCAATGCCACTTGGTTTTAGAAGCGCCGTTTTAGAAGCGCAAAAACTTTTAGAAGTGCAGATAAGCAATGAGGCCAAGAAAAGCAAGTCAGTAGTAGCGGGTTGTGTGAATTCTAGTCGCTTAGTCCGTCACGATGGACCCTCTGCAACTACAATTCACCCTGCTGATTTGCTGAAGAGGCAAGCGTTTTGTTTGCTGAAGAGGCAAGCATCTCATCACGCAAAGAAATTATTGCTCCTGACACGAGGCAAGCCAATTTGCCCAAAGGCAAAGATATTCCCCCCCCCAATAGATAATTTAAATTTTATTGATCTAGCGACGTAAAGCATTTGGTGGATAATATACAAGTATTCTTAAAAATTATTGTATACTGGTCCTTCACCAATGATAAATCTGCACATCAGTGGGGTGGCATCTGGGAACCCCCACCCTCCCGAATTTCTTCCCTACTTACCAAACGAAGAGTGTTCTTCCCCACCGCCCCAGCAGGCCGGATCCCCCTTGGCCCATGCTCAAAAATCACCCCATCCTCCGTGCGCGTGGAATGGATCCAGCCCCCCCAGGCGGCTGCTTCCTTCCAGTAGGATTACCTGGATGAAGAGAACGACCAAAGAGATCTGCTCAGCCCCCTCTTGGGCCCATTAAAAGGCTGAGCGACCGCTGGGATTTCGATGGCGTCGGGTCGAAGAGGACAGGGTCCCTGCCCCACAGAGCTTACAGTCGAAAATTGGAAACGAGGGAAGAAGGGAAAAGAGAGGCACGTGGTACTGAGTCCGTTCCCTGCAGTCAAAAAACTGGCCGCTCTTACCTTGGGTGCCTGCGGGTGTCTGGTGAGATAGTAACAGGCTGCAAGGCCGCTGATGCCACCCCCCAGAACAGCCACAGTCCGCGGCATCAGGAATCTAGAGGGAGAGAAGCAGGACATGGAGGCTCTGTTTAAGATCAAACCACAATGATGCTTCGCGAAAGAAGCCAGCAGAGATCCAAGCTGCCGCCACGACCACCACCACCACCACCAAGGAATACAGTGTTGAAAGGCATGGACTTTACTAGCTACAATCAGTGGTCAGGGAACAGGGGTAAATTACCCCAAATGGGGTAAAATGAAATTCCTGGGGGTAATGGACGGCAGCCGGGCATGCATATGAATCTAAGCAATTCCCTGCAAAGACTTGTTCCTCCACGCGCCCGCTGTCTGTGCCTCCATCTCTCTCTTTAAACTTGGGCGACAAGCACTGCAGCGTGTGTGTGTGTGGGGGGGGGGGGGTTGACACACCAGCAGAGCTGAGTTACGAATGTTCCAAATTTCTGACACACCAAGCCCAAAAGGTTCGCCATCACTGTTCTATACGCATGCTCGGCTGTGTGTGTTACAGTACTGTGGTGTACAAGGACCTGACGCAGTGCAGTGCGTCAGGCCCTTGTGTATAACACGCTTCCCTGCGTGATGCCCCGGGCCCTGCCTCCAAGTCCGCCCACTTCTTCAGTAGAGTCGATTAGTTGCTGCGCCATTGAGAGAGAGAGAGGACAGTCCCTCTCCTGAGAGGACACCTATCTTTCACTGGTAGTTTTAATAAGTATCTGTATTAAAAATCAAATCAAGGGGGTAACATTGGCGTATCTAAATATATTTTGGGGTAAAAGGTAAAAAAGTTCCCTGACCCCTGAGCTACATTAATAGGATCGGAAGTGCAAGGCCTTCACCCTGCAGTCTTAGTGCCTGATGGCTAAGGACTACGCCATCCTACCTGGTAGCCCTAAAGTTATAGCCTACTCCAGTGGTATTCAAACCTTTTAGACCAGGACCCACTTTGTAGAACGGCACTCGTGTCGGGACCCACCGGAAGTGATGTCATTAACTTGGAAGTGACGTTGTGGCAGGGAGTGGCATCATCAAGCAGGAAGTGCTGTCATGGCAGCACAATAAAATGACACTCCTAAAATGCCAAAATTGGCATTCTTGGACTTGCAGCAATGCTACAGCCAGGAAACATCCCTGACAGGAAGCAGGATGAGGACCAGAAATGATGGGAAAGCACCGAACTAAAAACAAAATAAATTAAAAAAAAACACAAAACCCTCACTTGACAATTCAAACTGTGAACGCTCACAAAAGGAATAGAACAAGGGTCAGGTCTGCAGTTTCCAAGATGGCTGCTCCCAGCTTCCCGCGACCCACCTGACATCAGGTCGCGACCCGCCAAGTGGGTCCCAACCCACAGTTTGAATAACACTGGCCTACTCCTTTCAAAACCCTCTTCTCCCCCCGCCCCCAAACCTGGCAAAACTTTCCTTACATAAGCCCCATTAATTGCATGCTGTGCCTGTTATCCCATAATAGCCAACCCCAACCCTTGGCAGCCCTCGAATGGCCACACAAGTCCCCCCCCCTCACACCCGCCCCCCAAAGAGGACCCTGATCATATCCTCTCCAGCCGGTTAGTCAATGGAGTTTGTTTATTTTCCACATTTTTATACTGCTCTTCCTCCGAGTCGCTCAGGGTGGAAGACACAGTTACTCCCCTCCTTTGGTCTTCACAAGAGCCCTGCGAGGTAGGCAAGGCTGAGAGTGAGTGACTAGCCCAGGATCGCCCAGTAAGCAGAGATGTGAACCTGGATCTTCCAAGGGCTGCGTCTCGACTCTTAAACCACAACACCGTCCTGGCTCAATATAGGTGAATGGGATTGTCTGTTTAACCATGCCCATTCACACAACAGCCCTTAACTCTGAAACACCCCCTCCTCCAATACTGGAATACCTTCCCCCCCCTTCCATTTTTCCCTCCCACCTGCACATTGCTTGCAAAACTCACCCCCAGAATGGCTCCCGCCCCACTCATGCAATCTAGCCCCTCTTACACCCGTAGCTCCCTGACCCTCTTTTCCACTTGCATTCACACGTGCACCCCGGCCCAACGCGTGCTTACGACTCACCCTTCGCCTTGCAGCGACCCCCGTTTAGTTCGCTTTAATCTGATTTCAGCAGACAGAACTCCTGCGTTCTGCCCCGTCTGCTTCGGGCTCCGCCTCTCGAGCTGGGATTGGCACTCCGAGTCGATGACGTACAGTTCAAGGGGGCTGAGCGGCTTGCCTCCAATCAAACGCCTCTGAGGAAAAAAGGGGGCGTGGCGAATGGAACGTTTGGTGTTTCATTCAGCAGCAGATCCACGCCTTCTAATGGACGAGGGGCGGGGAAGGTTGTTTGTGGGCGGAGCTTGCAGTAGCTCCGCCTAGCGACGTTTCCCAAAAGAATTACTGGACCTGCATTTGCACGTCAGAACACAACCTGAAAGCAAATCAGATCAAAAGTAAACCCTGCCCCAAATGGCAATCGTTCTTTTCACCCCCTCAAGCTGCAAAGTAGGCCACTGGGCCTTAAATAGCTGCGTGCCAGGCAGAAATTCAACCAGCGAACCAGCCAACCTTTGTGAACAATAACTGCAACAATATTTCTTAAAACATGCATAACCCGCCTTTCTGCTCTTACGAAACTCAAGGTGGATGGGATTCAGATTTGCTAAACTTCAGCACTTGCTTCGTTCCTGTGCCCTTCCAAACCAAACTAACGATCACCTCCATTATTTTGTTAAATTGGATTTGTAAAGACGCCTTTTTTATGCCGGAGGAGGAGGGAAAGCCTTTCCTTTTGCAAATTGATGTCGGCATATTAAACTGGTGGTGCTGTCTACAAAAAATAAGAAGTGCAGAAACTGGCGCTCTGTTTTTATTTCGCCGTCACCGTTTTCTCCCTTCTCTACCAACAGCCAGAACCCCAGAGAAGGATCCTTTTTATAAACACACCAGAGAGATTCAGCACAGTTGAAGAAACCCAAAGGGGATGCATATAGCAGTCTGGGACCCTCCTCCCAAGTGAGCTAGCGCATTAATTGGGCCCCTGGGGAGATTTTCCCAGCAACCAGCAGCAGCAGACTGTCTCAACACAGAGAGCCCCAGGCATCCACCAACCTCCCTTGCAGTGGCTCAAGGGCCAAGCCTGTTTCTTTTGAGGGAGAAGGAATGTGTAGGTTTCTAGGCTACACAACACAAACTCGGATGTAGGCATTGCATAGCACACAGACGTTAAGACTGAAACAAGGCCCTGCTTGCATGACAACCCTCACACCAACAGTTCTCAAACATTTTAGTCCCCGGATCCCTAAAAGGTGGCTCGGGGAGACATAAAAAAAAGGTAAAGGTTTCCCCACGACCGAATGGTCTAGTGATGAGCGGTGCTCATCTCTGTTTCTAAGCCGAAGAGCCGGCGTTTATCCTGAGGACAAGCATCCGTGGTCATGTGGCCGGCGTGACTATACGCCGAGGTGCACGGAACGCCGTTACTTTCCCACTGAAGTGGTCCCTATTTATCTACTCGCATTTTTGCGTGCTTTTGAGCTGCTAGGTTGGCAGGAGCTGGGACAAGCGACAGGAGCTCACTTCATTGCATGGTCTTGAACTGCCAACCTTCCGGTCAGCAGCTCAGCCGTTTAACCCGCAGCGCCACCATGCCCAGCGCCTAATCCTGGCAAAAAGCTGGTACAAGAAGGAATCGAAGGCCATTTACGGGGGAGAGACGGACTAGCAAACCAGGCAAGGGGCAAAAGGCAGCCCCTTATGGTGCATGCAAGATGCAGGCATCTTGTGGTCTTGTGTGCTCCCTGAGGCACCTGGTGGACCACTGTGAGATGTAGGAAGCCGGATCAGATGGCCTTTGGCCTGATCCAGCAGGGCTCTTCTTATGGTGGGAGTAAAAAAGGAATGATCACACCATTCCCTGTGTCGGCATTTGCACAACCTATTTCCCCCACAATTCGTACTCACCATCTTCCCTTTTGCAAGCCAAAGCCCTTCCCACCCACCCCCAAAACAAAAATGAGACACAGACTCTCTTTTTTTTAGTAAATTTATTCACAAAAAAGTTTCAACCTCTTCATTTGTCTCTCGTCATCTATGTACAAACCCATCATTATTTACAAAGTCACACAGTCATTAAAATCAGTAGTGCTTGCCACCCCAAGCTTGACGGGGGGAAGTGGGCGTGGCTTCCCCGGGGACTGGCGGGAGGGAGGACGGGACGGACCTAGGAAGGCGGAGCCTCCCGCCTCCTGACACGCATGTAACCCGCTTGCATGCTCCCAGACCATCTCCCTGACAGGCCTTGCGCCGTTCAGCCCTGGATCCTTCCACAGGGAGGGGGTTTCTCCGCACCCCCGTCCTGCCTTGCGACAAAAAAATAAGGTTCACAGGTAACGGGAGGTGGAGGGTCTGGGCCGCCCTCGAAAACAAACCCCACAGTGTCGTTTGTTGATGCCGGTTTTTTAAAAATTCCGCTTTATGAAAAAGACGACCAGAGCACCAGTCTGAGGTAAGAGGGGCAGCAGGCCAAAGTGGGGGGGGGGGGGGGGTTGGGGGGGGCTCAATACTATTACTGTCTTTTCCAGTGCAGGTCGTCCATCTCGTAAAAAAGGACGTAGCCCTCGCTCGAGGGGACCTGGTTCTCGCTGATCGGAGACACTCTGTGGAAAAGGGGGGGAAGAGGAGGAGGAGGAAGAAGAAGAGGTCAGGATTGATGCTTACCGTTCCACCACACTAACAACACTTCTGCACCCTGCAGAGCAATGCTCCGGGCCAGTAGCCTGCAGCCTTTTTCGTGCCACAACCCCGATGCGTAAAAACATTTTTAAAAGGATCAGACTGGGGATATTCCCCACTCTCCAACCTGATCACCTCCCTGGACCCGATCCACCCACCCCCATCGCCGCCCACCCCCTAACCCCTTAATGCCCCCCCCCGGCAGTACGGTTCGCTGTCGCCAAACATTCTGGTTCTAGAGAGAGCAAAGAAAGTGAATGCCACATGAAAGTGTGGCACTAGTGGAAGCTAGTGAAAGATAAAAGGAAGTACTGTTTTACCCAGCGGGTAGTTAATCTATGGAACTCTCTGCCACAGGAGGTGGTGATGGCATCTGGTCTGGATGCCTTTAAGAGAGGATTGGACAGATATCTGGAGGAAAGGTCCATCGTGGGCTATAGGCAATGATGGATTGTGCAACCTCCTTACAAAGGTGGTGGGCTACTGGTACCGGGTGCAAGGGAGTGGCAACAGGATGCAAGCATCTTGTTGTCTCATGCCTCCCTGGGGCACCTGGTGGGCCGCTGTGAGATACAGGAAGCTGGACTAGACGGGCCTTTGGCCTGATCCAGCAGGGCTCTTCTTATGTTCTTATTGTAGCACAATGGCTAAGACTCTGAGCAGGATTGGGACACCATCTCCTAGTACCTGAACCACGAGACACCTTCCCCTTTCCAGAGGGGAGCTCTAGTCCAATGACTTCAATCTTTTTTCATTCTGGGAAGTTCTCACGGCCCCACAACTGAGGCTTCCCGACCCCAAGGTACACTGCTCTGGGTGGCTGTGTCTATAGCTCACCTCCCCAGCAGGCGGTGCACAAGTTTCCAGGCAGATGCAACCGTGCGGAGGGTCGCTTTGGATGGGCTCTGTGTGAGTACTACTATGAAAGCCCTGCTCGCAATGGGACCAAGGAAATATAAAAGGAAATGCTTTTTTAACCCAGCGGGTCATTCTTCTGTGGAACTCCTTGCCACAGGGGGTGGTGATGGCATCTGGCCTAGATGCCTTGAAAAGGGGACTGGACAGAGGAAAAGTCCATCAGGAGCTACAGGCCACGATGGTTAGTGCAACCTCCTTACTTTGGAGGTGGGCTACCTCGGACTGCCAGATGCAGGGGAGAGATGCACATGTCTAGTTGTCTCGTGTGCTCCCTGAGGCATCTGGTGGGCCGCTGCGAGATGCAGGAAGCTGGACTAGATGGGCCTTTGGCCTGATCCAGAAAGGCTCTTCCGATGTTCTTATAAAGGATTCAGCAGTACGCTGGATCCGGCCAACGGGCCAGAGTTTGGCGACCGACCGCTGGCCTGGGGCAGGGAGATGCCGTTTCCAGGGACCCTATATCGGCTTGTAGGAGTCTGCTCGTGCGAGAGGAGAGGGCCTCTGGACAGGCTTTAAACGTTCTCCAGTGGGAAGTGCAAAGCAGAAAGGCACCCTGAGATCAGTCAGTTTCTCCTCTGGACTCACACTGTGAGCCAAAGAGTTTGACATTGCTCGGCTCAAACATCCACCAGCACAATGTATTCTTTGTTGCGTCATTCCATGGGGCCATTGGAGGGTGGGCCCTTTCACCGCTTGCAAAAAGCTTGGGGTGGGGAAACTGAGGCTCTCCCCGCATGATCCAACAGCTGATCTCTCAGCACCTGAATGGCCTGCGAGAGATCATTCCAGTACACTTGGACTGCCGTGTGACCTACTGGGCAGGCCAGTCACCCGACAGTTTGCGGCCAGGCGGGATTAAGGGTGCTGAGCTCTGCTGGGTGGGCTGCTTTTTATACTCCAGAGCAAGACATCGGCATCTCCACTGGCTTAGCCAGGAAGTGCTATTCTAAGCCTGGCCCTGAATGAACACTAGCCAGTTCTAGGAGCCCAGGAAAGGAGGCCACGGCAGAACACATTCCTCCCTTATCTACTCAGGATGTTCCTTTGCTTGGCGGAGAGCAGGGCTCACGCCAAATTTAACGATGGGTCCGGACGTCAGCTCTGGGACCATCTCAACTCTGCCAAAAATGTCCGAGCTGGGAGTCTCACGGAATCTAGACTCGAACATCGGTTCCAGACCAGATTCTTCTCAGTGAACTGGAAATTTATTTGGACTCCACAGTAGCCGTGAATCCCAGTGAGAAACCTAAAACACTTAAATATGTGCTCGAACTTCGGGATCTTGGCAATTGAAGGGTTCCTGCTTTGTTTTACTGGTTTTTGTTTTTTTTAAAAAGTGCTGCATGTATTTTGCCTGCACAAACCTTTTTGAAAATTCAGACAAACTATTGGGGAGGGAGGGAGAGGGAGAGGGAGAGGGAGAGGGAGAGGGAGAGGGAGAGGGAGAGAAAGAAAGAAAGAAAGAAAGAAAGAAAGAAAGAAAGAAAGAAAGA
>JAJKFI010000090.1:1794544-1817884 GCA_029204185.1 Lerista edwardsae
AGAGTGGTCCAAACGCCACTCCCTTGTATCTGGCATTCTGAGGTAAAATTCTGAGGTAAATATGAGGTAAATAAAGCAAAGTCTGGCCAGCACAAGGGACACCATAAAGTATGTCTGGACCACTCTCGGAGTCAGAGAGGCCGGCACACAGACGTGCGCCATCCTCCCCGACTCCCAGAGTGGTCCAAATGCGCTATACGGTGGCCCTTGTACAGTGGCCCACTTTACTGCCGGCCAAACTTAGGATTGCGCCCTCAATTAAGCACAACGCCCGGAAGGGTTTTTGGAGCCGACGCAACCCGTTTCCTTGGGCGACCTCCAGGTCTGGCGCTACGGGAGAGGCGAGGGAACAGGGATGCCCACTGACCAGGCCTCAGAAACCGCCTCCCTCCCCGTTCCCCCCCCCCTTCTTGAACGGGAGAGGTTCCAGCCTGCCCGGTCACTCACGGTGGTCGCCTGCTCGTCCAGCCTGCTTGGAGTGGAGGCCTTGCTGTGGGGAGGGCTCGGGGACACGGGCACGTCCTGGGGGAGGGCGTAGTCCAAGGCCAGCGGGTCCATGGCGCGGGTCCTGGGGCAGCCTTCCGTGCGGACGGACAGCAGCGTGGGCGACGGCCTCCCGTCCAGCCCGGTGGTCATGTTGACCCTGCGGAGGGAGGAGCTCCTCTTCAGGGCCAGGGAGCCCAGGCCCAGCTTGTGGCTGCAGGAGGGGCTGCGGTCCCGGAGGGCCAGGCGGCTCAGGACGGCGCTCAGCTGCTCCTCGCCCCCGCGGCCGCCCGCCTGGCTCAGGTCGCCGATGCTGATCGACTTGGAGCGCAGCAGGCTGCTCTGCCGGTGCTCCGCGTCCAGCCCGCCCAGGGGGACGCCGGGGGCCAAGGAGAAGGAGGCGCTGGCGGGCATGCTGCTGGCTGGCGGGGGGCAGGCGGGCACTTTGAGCGCGTGGTCGGCCTTGACGGGGCCCCGCCGGGAGGCGGAGCCGCGCTTGGAAGCCCGGCCGCGGTCCAGCTCCAGCTTCTTGCCCCGGTCGTCCAGCGGGCTCGGCCGGGGTGGCAGCGGCCGGAGCTTGGGCGTCACGGAGAGCCCGTTGGAGAGGGCGGTGGGGGAGCCACGGTGCTCTTGGCTGGGCGCCCGGTGCCCGCTGGGGAGCTTGGCGGCCGCTTTGGGCTGAGAGGTGATGACCGCCGGCTCTCTAGCCCGGCTCATGCGGTGCTCGGAGGCCTGCGGCATTGCGGAGAGAAGGGAAAGCACAGCTCTGAAGCGGGAGGAGAGAGAGAGAGAGAGAGAGAGACAGTCAGGCTGGAAAACTACAACCGTAGAAAAGGGTGGGGAAGAAGGGCCCGGCTTCTGACGCAAGTGTCATTCAAAGGTGTGCAAGTTTCTAGTCCCTGGGGTTGTCGGACGAGGCAACGCGACCTTTCCCACCCCACGTGGGTAAACGTACCTCTCCCAAGCCAAGAGACTCTTGCCCCTGCCCGCCGTGGCTCACACCTCACAAAGACGGCTGACCACACGAGGGCTCCCCTCGGCAGCTGCCCTGCAAGGGGAAAAAAACACAGAGGTAGGACTCCCGGCCTGCCTCCATCTTTATTTAAGCAAACATCAAGGACAGGCAGGTATCGCTCCAGAAGGCCAGGGACAGTCGAAGAGGCGCATAGCCAAGAGATGCTACGGAGGACACAATCTGGACTTTCGTCCTGAAAAGGAACACTGTGCTCATTCTTGTTATATCTATTAGTGGCGCTCCTGCACAAGACAGAAAGCATAACATGCCTTCAGTTTATTGGCTTTTTAAATGATGAGATAACACACAGGACAAGACCCTGAGCAAAGGAGTGGACTAGATGACCTCCGAGGTCATTTCCAACTAACATTCTATGACATTCCCAAGGGCTCCGTGGCTAACGTCCTGTTCTCAATGCCAGGGATTTGAGCACCATCCCCATCACATCGGCTACCAGAAGCATCACTGCTTTGGGAGACCAAATAAGGTTCGTCTAGTCTGGCATTCTAATTCTGGGGGAACAGATGCTGTTGTCCCAAAGGGGTGCTCCAAATGCAGGGCATGAAGGCTGCACATATATCCAGCTGTTTGTCAGCCCCATCTGGTGCTCAGTGGTATACTGCATCTGTTCATGGAGGTTTGGTCTGGTTCTCAAAGCCACTGATAGAAATGCTTGCTTCCGCGGCTAATCCCTAGGGCATCTGGTGGACCACTGTGAGATACAGGAAGCTGGACTAGATGGGCCTTTGGCCTGATCCAGCGTAGGGGCTCTTCTGATGTTCTTTTGAGTCTTCTTAATCAAGCCTCTAAAGCTGTTTGCAGCCATTAACACATCATTTTAAAAAGAAATGTTTTAAAAGAATGTTTTAAAAACATTCTGTACCACCATATTAATTATCTTGGCCAGGGAATCACATAAATTACTTGCAGGGACAGTTCTGTCCACCCACCACTCCCCACCACTGCTAATGTGTCCAAGCTTTTTGAAAATGTCACAAAGTCAGCAGCAGCAATGGGCTGGGCATGCCTGCGCATATGCGCACGCGCACAAACACAGAATTAGGAAGGCACCTCTTAGTAGAAGCTCAAACGAGGAATTTGGTTTTGGAGCTCTCTGTCCTTATAACAAAAAGTCTCTCCTGGTACTCCCGTACCTCCACCTAATTGCTCTTTAAAGTCTAATTTGAAGCAGAGGGAAGGTTTTTTGCTTAGGGCAGGGTTGCCGTTATTAAAATAACTAGGAGCCAGTTACCCTGCTAACTGGGCAAGAGGCACTTTTTCAAGTGGTGTCCTCTTATATTTAGCAGGGGGAGAGCAATTGTCCCTCTTCACCCCAGCACAGTGTCTTTCTCGTGGCTGTTGCTGGTGGTGTTCTCCATTCCTTTAGATTGTGAGCCCTTTTGGGACAGGGAGCCATTTAACGTTAATGTTATTATTTGCCTGTAAACTGCTTTGTGAACTTTGTGTTGAAAAGCGGTATATAAATACTAGTGATTGATTGAGCCAGGAACTCTTAACTATCTTCTGCAAATTGCTCACCCAGGATTCTCACTGATCCTCTTGCCGATCACTGCCATAGGTAAATAAAACTGCAGAGCTAGTCTCCTCGCTTTGTGAACACATATGTATTTTATATTTAAAGCCAGCACTTGCCTTCTCTGTGCGTAATTGCTGTAAAACTTTCTCTCTCTCAGAGGCATTACTAGAAAATGGCTTTTGTCGCGAAGAGTCGGACACGACTTAGCGACTGAACAACAACAAAGCGACAAAAACTGTAAATATTTGAATGACCAGAGAGAAGTTTTTTTAAACTGAACATTTTCACATCTTCTTTCTATGCAATACAGTACGTATTTTTCACCTGAAGAAAACAGAAGAAAGGACACCGATTTTTCATCAGCAAGCTCTCAGGAAGGGGTCTTATGAACCAGAGGGCTCACTGATCAAGACTTTTCTGCGACTTTGGCAGGCCCTAGAAAATAATATTACTAGGCTATTGGAGTTGTTTCTTTATGGACCAACATGGCTAGCTACAATTTTTATACACAAAAATAAAGTACACGTACGCAAATAAAATAAAGTACACGTAAAATAAAGTACACGTATGGAAAGAGAGATGAAGAGATGGGATGAGTGTATGCCCACTTCTTCTACATCCTTCCCACACTTATTAACTGGGCACTTCTTTCAAATGGTGCTTCTCTTATATTAAGCAGGGGGAGAGTAACCGTCCCTATTCACACAAGGTCTTTTCTAGTGGTTATTGCTAGTGGTGTTCTGCATTTTTTTTTTTTTTTTTAGACTGAGCCATTTTGGGACAGGGAGCCATTTAATTAAAGGGAGACGATCCCTTATCCAGACGTCCGATAAACAGACTATTCCAAAATCCAGCAATCTTTAGCCAGTACTTTGAATCAAGCTTCCTGTAGAAAGAAGGTCTTGTGCTCATTCCCATGTACAGGCTGCAAGTTCTATTCCCTGCTCAGTGGTGTGTGCCCGTTGTTGAAGAATGTCAAACGAGCCAGCAGACACCCACTGGGTCACAGTGAAAACAGCAAGAGGAAGCACTTATCATTCTGTTGGTGCAATTATTCCTAAATCCGGACAAACCCAAAATCCGGACACCTTCCCGTCCCAAGCAGTCCAGGGTAAGGGATAATCAACCGGAATAATTGTTCCTTTTCGCCCACAAGCCACTTTGAGAACGCTTTGCCGGGGAAAGTGGTATACAAATACTGATTGATTGATTGACTGACACTCACTTGCTCCATATGGGGGCGGGGGGGAGAAATCTTCTACCACCAGATCACTGCCCTCCAGTCCTTACACAGCTCCTTCAGACCTCCGTTGTTGACCTAGACGGTCCCCCATGGAGCCCAGAGCCATGATGCAGGGACCCCTCCTTGTGGAAAGAAGCCAAAATGTGCACCCCCCTCTATCCCTCCCCCCCACCCAATACTCACTCATATACCAGCAGGCACAAGGATTACATAATAATGTACAGCCTCATAACAATATCCTGTAGATATATAACGACAGGGGGGGGTGCATTGGTGACGTCAGAGACACCCCCCACCCCCAGAGGCCTGCATTACAGGAACCACCAACCACCCCATACAAATCAATGGCACCCACTCCAATGCAGCTCGCCTTGCCCCGTCCCTTCCCCGCTGCCTGCTTTCCTCCCCACCCCCCACCCCATTAAAAGAAAACGCCCGCCCGCCCCCCTTTAAGCGCTGCACCTGCCCAGGCAATCCAGGTGTGGGCCTCACCTCCTGCAGGACGCCATGGCAACGACAACACCTGCAGCACCCGCCGCCATCTTTGTTGCTCCCTTCCCGGCGGGCTTGCCCGGCCGAGGGCCGGCTTCGTCCGAGCGCGACTGCGCGCGCGCGCGGCTGTTCCGGGCCTGCGCGCGCCGCGCGGCCGGGCCCGCGCGTGCGCACTTGCCGCCTCAGCCCTCCCGGCTGACTGACTGACTCGTACAAGGAGAGAGAACGGCTCCTCTTTCCCTCTCCCCCCCGCCCTTCACGCTCAGATTCCGTCGCCGTGGCAACGCAGACGCGTTTCCTCCCTCCCCTCCCTCCTCCCCCGCTGTTAAAGGGACAGTAGCACCGAGAATGGGGGCGCGTGTATTTGCAACCCATGTGGGTTTGCAATGGGCTTACTCGTGAGTCAAGGTTGCAATTTTGCAGACCAATTACGTGCACCTCTTCTACTTAGCACTGTACTCCCCCACCGCATTAAATAGGGCTCCCTCGCAAGTAACTGTCCATAGGGTTGCAGTGGAACTTACTCCTAGTATAGGAAACGGTGCGTAGCAGTGGTTCTCAAACTTTTTAGGACCGGGACTCACTTTTTGAGGATGACAAGCAGTCTAGGACCCACCAGAAGTGATGTCACGGCTGGAAGTGCCGTCATTGTGACGCCAGAGCCTGCCGCTTTCCTGAGAAGGCAGCCATCAGTTGGGTTATTTCTCAGACTTTTTCCAATAGCAAAATAAATCAGAAAGGAAAAAGCCTATTTACAACCCTGACACAAGCAAAACAACCACACAGCCCTCCCCCTTTCCAGCATCCCATCTTCCCATATTTTCAGTAATGGCTGCACTAGATGCTATGCAACCCATCGAGTTGGTCCCGACCTATAGTTTGAGAAACACCGGTGTATAAGATAGCAATCAAAACTGATTACATCAGAACCCAAACACTGGGCTTCGATTCTGCAGATATTTGCAAAAGGTATTTTATTGGGTTTCAATAACCAGCTAAGTTAGTTTCTCTCACAAGCCTCTGCTCTAAACAGTTTTCTGCTGGGAAACTGATGCTAAGAAAGCCATTTCATAAATTAAATGCATGTTGTTGTTTTTTAAAAAGTAAAAATAGGATACATTTAAAAAAAATTGGATGTCCACTTTTTAAAATGTCCATTAAATGGACAAACAAGTCCATTGTCTTTATTGGACTCATTTAGTGCGAGCACTTTAAAGAAGTTACATTGCCATTCCAACCTGCCCTACAGTTGCCTTATCCCAGGGGACGCTTGCAAACAGCTTTGGGAGGTAGATGAATAAACTGGCACAGCAAACTTGCTCCCGATCTAGCTCGACACTCTATCCCCTACCCTTCCACATGTCCTCCAAACCATTCACAATGCCAAGTGCTCGTGTGCTCACCTCCGGGCGATGATGCTCCAACATACTTCTGCTCCTCCGGCCACAAAGGAAACAAATTTGTCTCTCAGCCCCTGGGAAATTGATCCGCCGAGATCAGCTTGCAAAAATCCGCTCATCTCAGCGTGCACAGTCCTCTGTATTGAATTGCTTCCTTGGGATCAGTTTCCCCAAACCAGAACCTAACCTGAGCCACGAGCCAGCCTCAGCCAAGAATTTATGCAAATATTAAAACTGGAGTACATGGGCCTTATCCAGCATCAGCCAAGACCTTTTAAATTCCCTGCAGGCAGCTTAAAGCCATCTCACACTTAAAGGTAAAGGTTTCCCCACGACCGAATGGTCTAGTCGTGACCGACTGTAGGGGGGCAGTGCTCATCTCCATTTCAAAGCCTGTAGAGCCGGCGTTTTGTCCAAGGACAAGCTTCCGTGGTCATGTGGCCGGCATGACTCTACGCCGTAGCGCACGGAACGCTGTGACCTTCCCCCCCGAAGTGGTCCCTATTTATCTCCTAGCATTTAGGTGCTTTTGAACTGCTAGGTGGACAGGAGCTGGGACAAGCGACGGGAGCTCACTCCATCACGCAGTCCTGAACTCCCAACCTTCCGGTCGGAAAGCCCAGCAGCAGCGGTTTAACCCGCTGCGCCACCACGTCCCGTATATCTCACACTTACGTGGGTAGTATTTCTAACCCCAAACCTATACATCAGTGTTTCTCAAACTGTGGGTTGGGACCTACTAGGTGGGTCACAAGCCAATTTCAGGTGGGTCCTCATTCATTTCAATTTGCATTTTATTTGTTATATATTACACTTGATGTAATAGGATGTGACTGCATTTGGGGTAATGTTACCGAGCTGCACTTTTCATAAAAAGGTAAAGGTTTCCCCACGACCGAATGGTCTACAGTAGTAATGACCGACTGTAGGGGGTGGTGCTCATCTCCGTTTCTAAGCCGAAGAGCTGGTGTTTGTCCTGAGGACAAGTTTCCATGGATTTCCTGCAACAGGCACAGAGTTGGACTTGATAACCTTTTGGGTAGCCTTCCAATTCTATGATTTCCAGCCGTGTGCGTAGCCCGATGCTGCACACACATACGGGGACAGAAATTGGTGGAAAAGGAGGAAGCACTTTCATGAATACTGTGCTATGTGTTTTTTTTTTTTAGTAAAGGAGAAAGCTCCTGTCTCGATTCAGACCGCATCCTGCGAGGGTGTCAAGTCTCGCTATAAATTCTCATCAAGCTGTGTCTAGCTCTTCCTTTGGGGTTCTTTTGAGGAAGATTTGCCACTTTCAGCAAGAAGGGAGGATTCATTTTTATTATTATTACTAGCCTTTTGTTACCCGGCGTTGCCCGGGGGACAAACTATCCCCAGCTTCCTTCTCCCCAGGAGAAGGAATGAATACAGGGACAGAATCAAGCAAAGGAGCGTAATGAAATTGTCACACTCACTGAACAATGTCTGCAGGTCCTGTGGTAGGGCAGTCAGCCCTCTGGAAATAGGCCCCTCTCAGATCCGACTGGTGGAACTCTCCACCAGTGGAGATCCGATCCAGTGGAACTCTCTGGATCATGCTCTTTCCAGCCTGGGCAACGCAGGCAGTGCAAAGCAGTTTCACTTTCGTTTTGGATTAGTCCCTGTGTATCACATAACCTGCAGAATCGCTTGTGACCACAGGGTGGCAGCAGACCTCTAGTCCAATGCAATCCCCTTGGTTCCTGACGATCTGGCCCCCCTCCCTGAAAAACGGGGGGCTGTAGGGGGGGTCTGACCCCCGCAGTGTTTTTTGCCAGGCCGCAAGGTACGTGTGTGCCAAGTTTCGTGCGGCTCAGTGCCAGCGTTGAGAAGCCTATGCAGAACATACAAACCCAGCCACACGCATACATACCCACATAGATACCCACACACAAACATACCCACACACACACACACGTCCGTTTTTATATAGAGAGATTATTATTAGTGAGCCATGTTTCACATAGAGGGTGCCGGCCCGCGGTCTGGAAGCAATACACAGGTGCGCAGGACTCATCATTGGCAAGTGGCTGGGCCTGTTGGCATTGCCGATAGAGGCATAGAGGGGTGGTTGAGGCATTGCCTTTGTGTGTTGTCCGACACCGACTCAGTTCTCCTTGTACTTGACGAGGCCTTTGCTGATTAAGTCCGGGATCTCCACGGCCAACCAGGGTCCCAGCTGCAAGACAAAAAAAAAAACAAAACAGTTAGGCCCGCTTTGGTTTGCACCCCTGAATCCCAACCCACCAGGGAGTGCGGTTTTGAGCAACGCACATGCATAGATTCTTCTGGGGCAACACTCTCTCTTGCCAGCTCACTGGGCCCTCCACAGGGACGAACGGAGCCCCGAGTGCGCCCATGGCAGGGCGACGAAACCGCGCCCCCAGCACGTCACTCCGCCCCCGTGCATCGCCCAGCCACGCCTCCCTGCGCCCGGAGTAGCTCCATTTTGGAGCGGAACAGACGCGAGGGAGGGCGGGAGGGCCAGACAGCGCGCGGGTTACTCCGCGGACTCCGCGCAATGGCGCCCCACTGCTGCCGGCGCCCATGGCTCGCGCCACCCCGGGCTACACCCTTCCGCCGCCTCTGGCCCTCCATATCCATGGCGGGGGCAGGGGAGTTTGGTTGCAGGACCTCTTGCAAATGCCAAAATCTACAGATGCTCCAGGCTACAGTCGTAACACTGAGAAAGCGGTGTCAGTATGCCCAAACTGCCACAACTCGCAGCCAAAGGAAGTCTTGAACAAGCCACTCCCTCACAGCCTCAGTCCTCCACATCTGCAATATGGGTTATACTTACCTTACAGGGCTGTTATGCATTGTGCAAAGTAATGCAACTGATGTCTTTGATATTATTATTAGTCCAACTCTCTGACCACTAGTCCAAACACTCTGCCTCTGGCTCTCATGCACGGAATGGCATCCCTGCCATCCAAGCCTCTCCCCCCCCACCCCTGCGACATGCCTAGGAAACTCACCCCCAGGGCCATGAGGTGGGCCAGTCCAAATTTTGGCACATTCCTGGCCCACAAAGGCTTGAAATGGTCAGAAAGACAAATCTTCCCACCTCTGCAAGGAGAGAGACAAAAGAGCATAAGATCATCAGAAGAGCCCCGCTGGATCAGGCCAAAGGCCCATCTCATCCAGCTTCCTGCATCTCACAGTGGGCTACCAGTTGCCTCAGGGAGCACAGGAGGCAACAAGATGCCTGCATCCCATTGCCACTCCCTTGCACCTGGCATTCAGAGACAGCCTACTTCCAAAACCTGGAGGTTGCTTACAATCATTGTAACCTGGGATGAACTTTTCCTTCATCAATCATTCCAGTCCAGGTGCCACCCCAACATCCTGAGGCAAGGAGTTCCACAGAACTGTCATAGGGCTGTCATAAGGATTGCTTTACATAAGAACATAAGAACAGCCCCACTGGATCAGGCCAAAGGCCCATCTAGTCCAGCTTCCTGCATCTCACAGTGGCTCACCAGATGCCTCAGGGAGCACACGAGACAACAAGATGCCTGCATCCCGTTGCCACTCCCTTACACCTGGCATTCTGAAGTAGCCCACTATTAACGTAAGGAGGTTGCATCATGGTCTGTAGCCTGCAATGGACTTTTCCTCCAGAAATCTGTCCAATCCCCTTTTAAAAGAAATTGAGGCCAGATGCCATCACCACATCTTGTGTCAAGGAGTCTAATGACATGCTGGGTAAAGATATATTTTCTTTTGTCTATTCTAACTCTACCACCATTCAAATTTTAGTGGCTGTCCTCTGATTCTGGGTACTGGGCAAGAGGGAAAAGAACTTCCTCTGTCCACCCTATGTATAAATTTTAATACATCTCAAACATGTCTATTCGTCCCCCCAAGTGCCTTTTTTCTAGACTGAAAAGCTCTAAATGCTGTCATCTTTCCTTTTAAGGGAAAGACAAGGAAAATTCACAGAACAGCAGGGCCAACAGTGGACAGGGCCACAAGAGATAAAGAAGTTGAAATCTGGAGGAGGAAATTAGCACCCCACCTATACATCTTGGCCGTTTTTCCATCCAGCTCTGGAATGGCGATTTCTGGCGCCGTCGCTGGGTACGTGACTGGAATCTGCAAATGGAAACACAAACCTCAGGAGTTGCTTGGGATTAATCAAAAAAGAAAAGAAAAACTTAGCTCGACACAGCCGAATCGCTTCTCACACTTTTATTCCACTCACGGAAGAACGTAAGCCCTCCTGGTTCAGGGCAAAGGCCCATCTCATCCAGCTTCCTGCATCTCACCGTGGCCCACCAGCTGCCTCCGGGAGCACGCAAGACCACAAGATGCCTGCATCCTTTTGCACTCCCTTGTATCTGGCACTCGGAGGTAGCCTACTAAAACCAGAAATGTGCACGTACACATCACAGCTTGTAACCCGTGATGGACTTTTCTTCCATCAATCTGTCCAATCCCCTTTGAAAGGCATCTAGGCCAGACACCATCACACCCTGTGGCAAGGAGTCCCACATATTAATTACACAGTGGTAACGAAATATTTCCTTTCGTCTGTTCCAACTTTCCCGACACTCAATTTTAGCCCGTCCCCTGGTGCTGGTGTTATGTGAGAGGGAAAAGAACATCCCTCTCTCCGTCCCCTGCATAACTTTGTACATCTCAATCACATTCCCCCTCCAGGAGCCTTTTTTCTAGACTGAAGAGCCCCGAAACACTAGCCTTGCCTAACTACTTGGCTTTCTGCAGAAGTAACGAATGCAGAATTAAGTGCCCGAAAATAAACCCAGGGGAGTTGCTATGACTCAGTGCAAGGAACAGTGACTTGGAAAAGCAACAGGAACTAAAGCCCTGCTAAGGGTTACCCAGCGGGTAGTTAATCTGTGGAACTCTTTGCCACAGGAGGTGGTGATGGCCAGAGAGAGACCTGCAACGAGAACTCACGTCAAACTCCACAGCAAACTCGTACTTCATGAGATCGTGGATGTACCAACACTTTCCAAACCACCTGCCAAAGAACAGAAGGAAACAAGGCAAGAATAGACACACTCTGTTTGGAAATTCAAACAATATACTTTACATCTGTATGGAGTTTGCAAGTATTCCTGGCATTTTATAAGGCAGTGGGGTTCCCAACTACTTTTGCACCAAGACCCCCTTTTTAGATACGACAAGCCTATAAAGACCCCCCAAAGACCTACGGCCAGAAGTGATGTCATTAAGCAGCCTCTCGCTCACCTGGTGCCGTCCTTATTCGATTCTAGCCGAAACCAGTCATTATCAGCCTTCTTGTTGTTTTCCACATACTGGGGAGAAAAGGAAAGGAACAAGAAGGACAGCTACTCTCTGACAAAGACGGCTGCAGTTCAGCTCGCTGTGAATTGAATTGCTCATTGGACAGAATGCTGAACTGGGAGTCAAGTGTATGCATGTAAAACCCGCTCTCTCTCATTCATTCATTCAGTCACACACACATAGAGTAGGTGAAGAACACCACATCTGTCATCCACAAAAGCTTATTCTGGAATAGGACTGTTAGCTTCCAAGGTGCACAAGGCTTGTCATTTTTACTGCCACAGATTGCGCCAGCAATACCCATGGATGTAGAATGAAAACAGAATTTACAATAGATTATTTACTAATGTAGATGTTTTGGGTATGCCACTTTCACGAGTACCACCACTGATACCAGTGTTAGCTCTCTCTCTCTCTCTCTCTCTCTCTCTCTCTCTCTCACACACACACACACACGCAGAGAGAGAGAGAGAGAGAGAGAGAGAGAGAGAGAGAGAGAGAGAGACTTTTGTGCATCCACAAAACCTATTTTGGAATTTGCTGACATAGATCTTCTGTGCCATGTTCACAAGTACCACCCACGATACAAATTTTGTCTCCCTCCCACATCTCTCTCTCTCTCTCTCTCTCTCTCTCTCTCTCTGTGTGTGTGTGTGTGTGTGTGTGTGAGAGAGAGAGAGAGAGAGAGAGAGAGAATGGAGATCACCATTTCATGCATCTGCAGTCCACAAAAGCATGTTCTGGAATCTACTAACACAGATCTTTTGGACGTGACCCTTTCATGAGTTTCACCACTACCAGGGGTGTCCCCCTTGTACATCTGTGTGTGTGTGTGTGTGTGTGTGTGTGTGTGTGCGCGCGCGCACGCATGCACTCACGTGTGTATCTGAGAACAAGAAAGAGAGTAAATGGAGACCACCGCTTCATGCATCCATGGTCCACAAAAGCATTCTCTGGAATTTACTAACATAGATCTTTTGGAGGCGTGCCACTTTCACGAGTATCACCACTGTGTCACTAGTGTTAGACACTGGTGACACAGTAGCGCACACAGCTGGGGCTGGCTTGCCTCACAGCCTGAAGAAAGAAGCAGGCTCCTGCAGTTTGCTCTAATGTAGGCTTCTGCCTGAGAGAAGGCTCCTGGGTGCACCGCTATTGAGGCTACTGCAAGAAGCTGGAAAAAAAAAAGCGCAAGGCTGGCCCGGCCTGACCCTCTCGCGCCACCGTAGGCAAGCGCAGCCACGTCAACCTCGGCGGGCTCAGACTTCCGCCCCCTGACAGGCCGCCCCACCGACCTTAATGAGCGTTTGGAATTCCTCCTTCAGCCGCTGGACCCACAGCAGGTCATCCCGCGGGCCCGCCTTCGTCTTCAGCAGCGGTATCTCCGCCACTACCCGGCGTGTGGCCTCGTCCGCCATCTTGGCTGAGAAAAGGGAAGGGGAGACACCGGAAGCGGCTTCACACCCAAGGAAAAGCTGGGAACAGCTGCCATCTTTTTCAAGGGCGTGAGGCGTGACGCACTCACTGGACCGGAAGAGGGGGGCAGAACGCCGCGCCATGATAGCTGAGGGCGGAAATGGGAGGGGACAAGAGCAGTGTAAAGAACAGCGATTAGTTGCTGGTCGAAAGGATGTGGGATGCTTGGGGCGCCATGATTGTTGAAGGCAAAGTTGTCTGCCCCTTGAGTTACTGTAGAACAGGGCTCCTAATGTCTTCTGACTTCTTTAATTTATAATATACATTGTTTTTACATGTATTTATTGTTTTTACATTTATTTACATTTAATATACATTGTTTTTACATTTATTTTAGAGTGATGCTTGTAAGCCACCTTGCTTCTGCATGGGAAAGGCAGGATTTAAATAAATAAATAAATAAATAAATAAAAATTCAGGGCAAAAAACATGTTTTGTTCCTATTGCTCAGCTATTAGGAGTCAGCAATCCTGACTAATCTATTTATGATTAAGGATATTCATATACTGCTTTGCAAAACTGTTTATGGCACAAAATAAATACACACAATAACCTGGTTTAAATCATCCAGCTGTTTTATCAATAAGCTCTGATCAACTTTCAACCTGCTCCCCTGGGCTGCCAGGAAGTGCAGTATCTCATATGATATCATTCTGCAAAGCCTTGGTCCGGTGTTGACATGCTTCCGATTTAAAACAGGAATGTCTTTGCACTTTAAAAACAAAAGGCTTAATGGAGCCTGCTGCAAAAGCACATGCAAGCAGTAATGAGGGATCATTTAACCTGAATAATCTGCATGGTATATAGGTTGTTGCCAAAGCTTATATTTTCCTGTGTGTAAGATATAAATTAATAGTAATATAAACCCATGGTGACTTTGAACCCCAACACTAAAATATAAGGCCTACTGTTTCTCTCTCTTCAGAGAGAAACAAGTGGTTAAGGGTGTTTTAGGCCCAGGCAAGGCCTGACTGGTAAACAAGGAGGGCTGTGCGTATCCCTAAATTGATACATGGGGAAAAACTCCCAGGCCCCAGAGACACAGCTGTAACCTTGAGTGAAACTTGCATTGAATCAGCGTAATAGCCATCCCTATGCATCCTGGGTAAAAGCAAGGGAGGGGGGGGAAAGTAATTATTCTACATGAGTGCTACCAGGTGACTGGGAAATAACCAATGAAAATACAGTAAGAAACTCTGCCTTAGTAGTGTAAATTGTTGCACCCATTTTGTACAAGGTGTGGTACGCAGTTTGTTCTGTTTTGGATTTTGCTTGCCACCCATATTTGCAAATATGACCATAAACCTTTCTTTTGAACCATATCCTTGGAATCCAGTTATCTATGACTGACATGTGTTTCCACAAGTCATTGGTTCCTGCAATGCATGTTGCCTTCACAGACAGTATGAAGTTCTTGGTGTGGAGTCAGATCTGCCAAAGAATTTGGCCCCGGGGTGGTGGTTGTGGTGGGCAGACACAGCTGCTGGGAGCCCAAGTTCCAGCGGCTCTATCTCCCAATGGTCATATTTAGGTTCAGAGCCAATCCTAACCTGGAGTGAGGCCGGCATAGTTAGGCCGGCACAAGGACCACCATAAAGCACATTTGGACCACTCTCTGAGTCAGGGAAGATGGCGCACGTCTGTGGACTCTGCTGGCCTAACTGTGCGAGCCTCACTCCAGATTATGATTGTGCCCTAAATTTGATTTTATAGTGGGGAGCTTCAAAATCTTTTTGGACCCTGGGTAGCGGGTGCCTTAGCTATGCCGTTGGTCATAGTGGCCCAGACAGGACTGACTCCTGCAGGAGAAGTTCCTGGAGAACTGTCCGTGGTGCTGAAAGGGCTGTATCCGCCTGTCCTGGTGGCTCAGAATCTGGGACCATGTTCTGCCTGTGCGTGTATTGCACAGACAGGAATGGCTAAAGACTGTAGCTGTGGCCTCCACCGAATAGCCCTGTCAACAGGGAAACTTACCTAGAAGCAGTGAGAAGCAGATTGGCAGAGGGACAGATGGGTGACAGAGTGGTGGGCTAGAGTGTCCGCGACTTACCTTTCCTCCACACTTCCTCTTGCATTTCACCCCCCCCCCACACACACACACTTCCTTTTCAAAGTGGAAGAGCTTCAGATGTAGTTAGTGTTACTGTTAGGGCTTAGGATATTTGACATGTATCAAGTCAAGCCTGATTGCTCCCTGGAAGGACAAATCCTGAAGCTGAAGCTCAGATACTTTGGCCACCTCATGAGAATTCTTTAGCAAAGACCCTCATGCTGGGGAAGACTGAAGGCAAAAGGAGAAGCGGGCGGCAGAGGATGAGATGGTTAGATAGTGTCACCGAAGCAATGGACATTAAACTGCGCAAACTCTGGAAGCTAGTGGAGGACAGGGAGGCCTGGCGTGCTGCGGTCCAGGGGGGCGCAAAGAGTCGGACACGACTTAGTGACTGAACAGCAACAGACAAGATACAGAAGAGAGCAACCAAAATGATTGTTGGACTGGGGCACCTCCTGTATGAGGAAAGGCTACTGCGTTTGGGGCTCTTCAGTCTAGAAAAATGGTGCCTGAGGGGGGAACATGATTGAGACGTACAAAACTACGCATGGGATGGATAGAGTGGATTGAGAGATGCTCTTTTCCCTCGGGCACAGCACCAGAACCAGGGGGCACACACAAATTGAGTGTTGGGAGAGTCGGATCAAAGGAAATACTGTACTTTGTTTACCCAGTGGGTCATTAATCTGTGGAACTCCTTGCCACAGGAGGTGGTGATGGCATCTGGCCTAGGTGCCTTTAAAAGGCAACTGGACAGATTTCTGGAGGAAAAGTCAATCGCAGGCTTGGTGTCTGTGATGGTTAGTGCAACCTCCTTACTTTGGAAGTAAGCTACGTCAGAATGCCAGATGCAGTGGAGTGGCAACAGGATGCAGGAATCTTGTTGTCTCGTGTGCTCCCTGAGGCACCTGGTGGGTGACTGTGAGATACAGGAAGCAGGACTAGAGGGGCCCTTGGCCTAACCTAGAAGGGCTCTTCTTATGTTCTTAAGGCCCAGATCGGGTTGCAAGTTTTATTTAGCTCAGAATTTTACCTCAGAATGCCAGATACAAGGGAGTGGCAACAGGATGCAGGCATCTTGTTGTCTTGTGTGCTTCCTGAGGCACCTGGTGGGCCACTGTGAGATACAGGAAGCAGGACTTTGGCCTGATCCAGCGGGGCTCTTTTTATGCTTATGTTCTTATGTTATTTGCAGTTAAGGATCAACAATAGTTTGGGCCCCATGAAGGACTGTGAAAGTGAAGTAGATGTGCCATCTCTGGCCCAGAGACAGCAAAACCTTCTGTGTCTACACACACCCATACATAAAGAATTTGGCCAGTGGTGACTTTATTGTGATACAAGTGAGGTCCTGAAGGCCTTTTGGGTTACACAATCGAGGGGGGAGAGATGAGGGAAGAAGTCGCAGGATGCCGGTCTTGGCAGTGTCGGAAAGCACCCTTAAGAATTTGCCACTGGTTTGGGCGCATAGGCCTGAGCAACCTTCAAAAAGCCCGAAACGAACTCAGTCAGCCCTTCCCTGACTCGTGTGGTCACGGGATCCACATGTTCGCGCAGGGACTGCAAGTAAGTCCTGCAAATGAGAGCACAAGAACGTTATGTCACTGGGTGCCATGTTTCAGTCAGATTCCTCCCTGGGTGCCCACGAGCTGGACCTCAACGCAACCCCCACCCTGCACCTCTCCCCTTGTCTCTTGAGAGTTCACATTCCAAGACAGACTGCCCTTGCAGGCTCCATGCCAAACCGGCATTCAACACCAGACCGCCTCTGATCATGTAATTTCGGGGCCAGTTTCGATAAGGCCCTGCTGATGCGACACCCTGATTATTTGGGGGGGGGGAAGGCACTGTTCATCCAGGAGCATACCTAAAGAAATCCGGGGGGGGGGGGGCAACTGCCCTGGGCAACACGTTTTAGAGCGCAATCCTAACCTGGAGTGAGTCCGGCACAGTTCAGCCAGTTCAGGACACCTTAAAGTGCGTTTGGACCACTCTCGGAGTCAGGGAGGATGGCGCACGTCTGTGTTCTGGCCTCTCTGATGCCGAGAGTGGTCCAAACATACTTTATGGTGTCCCTTATGCCAGCCAAACTTTGCTTTATTTGCCTCATATTTACCTCAGAATTTTACCTCAGAAATTTACCGCAGAATACCAGATACAAGCGAGTGGCGTTTGGACCACTCTCGGAGTCAGGGAGGGTGGCGCACGTCTGTGTGCTGGCCTCCCTGACTCCGAGAGTGGTCCAAACATACTTTATGGTGTCCCTTGCGCCGGCCAAACTTTGCTTTATTTACCTCAGAATTTTACCTCAGAAATTTACCTCAGAATGCCAGATACAAGGGAGTGGCGTTTGGATCACTCTCGGAGTCAGAGAGGATGGCGAACGTCTGTGTGCTGGCCTCTCTGACTCCGAGAGTGGTCCAAACATGGTTTACGGTGTCCCTTGTGCCGGCCAAACTTTGCTGGCCTAACTGTGCCGGCCTTGCTCCAGGTTAGGATTGCGCCCTTAGTGGGGCAACAAGCTGAGCTTGACACTAGTGGCCAGAATTGTGAAATCCTTGGTATGGTATGAATAACACCATCATGCTATATACAGTTCGATGTGGTATTTACCGCCGAATGCAATGCAAGAGTGTAATATCAAAAGTGTACTCTATCAGAAGGTATGGCCAAGAAGCTAGAATAGGAAAATACAACTGTCATGCAAAAGTTGTGGCTTGTTCAAGCAGTGGTTTTTAGCAATAAGACGGTCATGTTCTATATCATTCCATGTAGAATTTCATGCGGAATGCCGTGAAACACATTGGAGTGTAATACTGGCATGTCCCAGTATCTACTGGGGCTCCGTTTGCATGGATACCTGAAACATGGATACCTGAAACCGTGGATACAGGGGACACCTTTTAAAGACAAGGGAACATCAGTGGTTTTGTGGCCACAAGGTGAAAAAATGAGATTTGTTTACTGTTCCCCGGTCTTTTTACTAGGCATCCCCCTATCCGTGGATAACTGAAACCATGGATGCCAAAACAGTGGGTACCAGGGCATGGCTGTAGCTTCATTCTATCAAAAGTTGTAGCCAACAAAACCAAGAAGTACAGCTGCGATGTCACTTCCTGTTTGTGATGTCACTCCCAGGGCATCATTTTGCCCTCTGCATTGGGCGGCCCTTTCACTAGCTACACCAGGGCGTTCATCCATCTAGTCCTAATGGCCTCATTTTGAGATGAAGCTGGTAAAAGCTTCGGTCCTCCACCCCAGCCACTCTGCGTTCAGGAAAAGGACTCTTACTGGGCCTGGGCCTTCAGTTGCTCCAGTTTCTCCTGCTGGGCCAGCTCTGTGGTCACATATGCGTGTGCACTATTCACATACTCCTGGATCTTCTGTACTACCTCCGTGAGCTGAGGCGGGATGGGGTCCGTTTCCCGTTTCACCAGAGCACCTGTCATTAGTCAGAGCACATCATTAGTAGGCACCGCCACCCCGCCAATAAATTTTAGTCCGTCCATCCTTGACTGTGGAACAGTGGATCTCACACATTTTAGACCAGGACGCAAGAAGTGATGTCATCAACCCAGAAGTGATGTCATAGCCAGAAGTGACAACCAGAAGTGACATAGCCAGAAGTGACATTTTTACCCAGCGGGTAGTTAATCTGTGGAACTCTTTGCCACAGGAGGTGGTGATGGCATCTGGTCTAGATGCCTTTAAGAGGGGATTGGACAGATTTCTGGAGGAAAGGTCCATCGTGGGCTATAGGCCATGATGGATTGTGCAACCTCCTTACATTAGTAGTAGGCTACTTCAGAGTACTGGGTGCAAGGGAGTGGCAACAGGATGCAGGCATCTTGTTGCCTCGTGTGCTCCCTGAGGCACCTGGTGGGCCGCTGTGAGATACAGGAAGCTGGACTGGATGGGCCTTTGGCCTGATCCAGCAGGGCTCTTCTGATGTTCTTATCATCAGGCAGGGAGCGCTGCCAGTGTGACAGCATAAAACGACACCCCTGGAAGGCAGACTGGCATTCTTGGACTGCAGCAGTTGCACAACCAGGAAACACCTTTGACAGAAAGCATGCGTAGGGCGAAATACGATGTAAAAAGCACTGAACTAAAAACCAAATTTGAAAAACAAATTGAAATCGCTTGAAAATTCAAGCTGCTAACACTCACAAAAGGAATATAGCAAGAGTAAGGCCTGCACCTTTCAAGGTGTCTGCTCCCAGCTTTCTGTGACCCACCTGACATCAGGTCGCGAGACCCGCGACCCACCAAATGGGTCCTGACTCCAGTTGAGAACTACTGGGCTATGTAATGTAATGAAAAAAACATTACAGTTCTGCTGAATCACAGAAACCACCCCCTCCCAGTAAATCTCATCAAAGACCAGCAGACTTACTTCCAAGTAGACATGCACGGGCATGTCCCTCTTCACCCCAGCACGCTGTCTTTCTAGTGGCTGTTGCTGGGGGTGTTCTGCATTTTTTTTTTAAGATTGTGAGCCCTTTTGGGACAGGGAGCCATTTAACTTTATTATTGTTATTTGCCTGTAAACCGCTCTGTGAACTTTGTGTTGAAAAGCGGGATATAAATACTGTTTGATGCTGGGGCTGCTGCCCTGCACCAGCTTTCTGGCACATGATAGGAACATGGCAGGTAGAACTTGCCGCCACTTGATTGGACCTTGACTGGGGGATCAATGGCACTTGATTTCATGCCCGCATGACACAAGCCTGTAAATAAAACTCTGGACCTCAGGTTTGGCTCATGCAGTTCAGCTGGTTCTCTCTCCAACTGATGTGTCCATCGATCTTTGTAAAAAAAAAGTCCTTAACCTCTGCTTGCAGAACAACAAATATTGATCAGCAGATGCTGTTCACTGTTCAAATACTTCAGTGCTTACGTGGGACAGTTGGCCATCCAAGGTGAATTCAGGGCTTCTCAGTCCAGGCTCTGCCCCCCCCCCCACAGGGCTGCATTCACATCATCCAACCCCCCCACCCCACCCAGCCTGTGGGCTCCTACGCCATGGTGTTTACATGGAGAAACCTCGAGATCAGTGCGTAGAGATGGGAGGAAACTGTTGCATTTTTTAGTTGCAGATTTTGGCGTTTTGCAAAGCTAGAGTGGCATAAAGCACCGCTATGTGTTTTTAGTCAACATGTACATTATAAATACACATTATAATTGCTTTCAAAGTGTACTGGGTAAGAGATCTAGGTGGTATCATGGCAGCAGATTCAGGGCGCAATCCTAACCTGGAGTGAGGCCGGCACAGTTAGGCCAGCAAAGTTTGGCCACCACAAGGGCCACCGTAAAGCACATATGGACCACTTTCAGAGTCAGGGAGGGTGCTGCCCATCTGTGTGCTGGCCTTTCTGACTCCGAGAGTGATCCAAACATATTTACGGTGTCCCTTGTGCTGGCCAGACTTTGCTTTATTTACCTCATATTTACCTCAGAAATTTACCTCAGAATGCCAGATACAAGGGAGTGGCGTTTGGACCACTCTCGGAGTCAGGGAGGATGGTGCACGTCTGTGTTCAGGCCTCTCTGACTCCCAGAGTGGTCCAAACATACTTGACGGTGTCCCTTGTGCCGGCCAAACTTTGCTGGCCTAACTGTGCCGACCTAACTCCAGATTAGGATGGCACCCTCAACCGGAGTCATTACCCAGGCACCCCACCCATTAAGTAATACATAAACACCAAATAAAATTGTTTCTTTGTTTGCACATTTTGTTTTAACAAAAATGAGAAATACAGAAAGTGTTAGGTATTTTTTATTTTGCCATCACTGGCGTGCGTGCGTGCATGCGTATGTGTGTTTGGTGATATTTTTCCAAAATTTCTTGATTAAAATAGCACATTGCGGTGTTAGGTGTTTTTATTCTGCATTCGTAGTACTTTTAAATCCTCTAAAAGGATATTAGGTAGATGATATAGGTGCTGTAGCATCAGAAGATGCAGCCGCAGTCTTATTTCTCACTGGAAAAGTACTCTATTTTAATTTCTGGCCAATAGCTTCAACACCAAAATGCTATGTTTTGCGTTTTTATTCACACATTTTAACCCCCAAAAGGCGGTGTTTTGTGTTTTTATGCAGTGTTGAACCAAAAAAAGCACCCCTAGCTATCACCATTTTCTCTCACCTCTATCAGTGGGCCTTACCCCGATAAGGGTAAGTACTACCCATTCTGTCTGGTGTTCAGGGTCAGACAACCCATGAGGCCAACTGAGTTGGTTGCCTCAGGTCATAAATTGCCAATAAGGTGCCCCCACTCCTTCTGCCCGCACTGGGCTTCCTGCCTCTGTCTGAATTGGAAAAGGAAGTGGAGGAGAGACAAGTGGTAGGCTAGAGTAGCCCATCATTCTTACACTGTCTCCCTCTTCCTTTCCCAATCCAGGGAAGGCACAGAGGCAAGAGCTTTGGGGGACGAAACCACCGTTTTTCAAGCATCTTCTCTGCCATAAATTGATGTGGGCAAGTAGTCATCAAATTAAAAAAAAACTTGATTGGCATGCTTTTTTTTTTTTTTAAATAGGAATACAGTCCTTGCCCCACCTTACCTTCCAGGGAGCACACACTAACCACCAAGATCATCAGGGCAAACACCTTCATTTTGGCACCCTCTGAGCACGCTTACACCTGGAGGAGAAAACGGAGAAAGGGGAAAGGTAGTGAGTGAGAAAAAAGAAACCAACCAAGCCTTTCCCTATGCAGCAAATATGTCCTTCCCAAGCCTCATTCATGGTGCAATTCTAACCTGGAGTGAGGCCGGCACAGTGAGACCAGCAAAGTTTGGCCGGCACAAGGGACATCGTAAAGCATGTTTGGACCACTCTCGGAGTCAGGGAGGATGGCACACGTCTGTGTGCTGGCCTCTCTGACTCCGAGAGTGGTCCAAACATGCTTTACAGTGTCCCTTGTGCCGGCCAAACTTTGCTGGCCAAACTGTGCCGGCCTCACTCCAGGTTAGGATTGCATCCTTTATCTTGTAAGTTCCTTGAGGCAGAGACAGGTGTTTTTTCTTCTTGTTTTACACTGTAGCATGTCGCATGAGTAAGCTTGCAGAAAACTGACATAGAAGCTTTCCGAATGCAATGAATATTTGTATTGGCATAGCTGTACTGCAGAATCATATAGTTGGAAGTGACCCTAATGGCCATCTAGTCCAGCCCCCTACAAGAAGCAGGAAAATCCTCTCTAGATCATGACTATAATCATTTTGAACAATCCTCTTTTCCCCCCATATCTGTCAGTCCTTTTCTTTTTTGCTTTCCTTCTTATTGCCCTTCCACTTCCTGCATCAGTCTGTCTAATTCCCCTTTGAAAGGTAGCGAGGCCAGACGCCATCCCTGCAACCGGGTGGCAAGGAGTTCCACAGGCTAATGGAACCCCGGAGAACAAAATACTTTCTTTTGTCTGTCCTAATTCTCCCTCCACTCAATTCTAGAGGGTGCCCCCCCCGGTTCTGGTGTTGTGAGAGAGGGAAAAGAACATCCCCCTCTCCAGTCTATCCACCCCCTGCAACGTTTTGTATGGCTCCATCTTCAGGCGCCTTTTTTTCTAGACCGAAAGGCAGTGATGGGGAGAAACCGCACCGGTGGGATTGCTACCTGCCCAGCCCTTAGGAAAATCACACTCAAGACAGGTGAGGGTGCCACTGTCCCTCCCCTCCCCACGACCAAAAATAAATCATTTCATTCTTACCTGCGGAATTGGCAAAAAGGATCTGGGCAGGATTGAAATGCTGATGTTCCAGAGGATGTGAGTTCTTATATACTGCTGGAGGGGCCCTCTGCCTTCCTCTGCTCTGCTCTGCCTTTTCATTGGTGCGGACAATTCTCCACCTTCCTTTCCCCCCCCCCACTACATTGACGATGTGGCCGAATGTGCTAATTTCTCGCTGCCTACCAAGAAAATTCCCAGGTAAACAAGTTTGCAGGGGTTAAGGGTCATAGTCCCTTCCAATAGGGTGATAACATGCCGCATGGCGTGAACAGGACAGATCCAGGCTTCCTTGGGGTGTTGCGCAGCCTGCATATCTCGGCAGTGTGCAGAAGGTCGGCCCTGACCCTGTTTTGGAAGCTTCTGGTTCTGGGCAGCCGGGCTCTGGGAAAGGGGCAGCAAAAAAGGTGCCACCTTTTGCATCAGGGGGGCAGAGCAGCCTCTGAATGAGCGGCATGGATTTCTGGAGGGCCCTAGGATTGGACTCAAGTCCCTCTCCCAGATCTTGAGTCAAGTCTTGAGTCCTTGCTCAAATTCTCAAGTCGTGTCTCGAGTCACAAGTTGAGTCTCGGAGCCAAATTTAAAGAAAAAAGGGTGGTGTGTGTGTGTGTGTGTGTG
>JAJKFI010000090.1:1823844-1855054 GCA_029204185.1 Lerista edwardsae
TATTATTATTATTATTATTATTATTATTATTATTATTATTATTATTATTATTATTATTATTATTAAACTTGCCTAGGATTTTATTGTATGAGAAGTATTGGACTGATCTCAAGTATCGGAAGTATTGGGACTGAATTATCAGACCTCTCCATCTTGCAAGATTCCGTTTAACCATAAATAGGAATGCTCCTGAAGGGATCTTATCAGAAAAGCTCTGAGTGGCTTCTATTTTCCACCTACTGCACACTGCTGTCTCCATGTAGGCACCATCAGCATTTGTATTTGGAGATGATTCTGTAAATCAACAACTTGGCAGGGCTGGCCCTTGCATTAGGCCAGCTGAGTTGGTCGCCTCAGGCATCAGATTGGGGGGGGTGTATTTGCCTCTGCTGGTGCTCCTTCTTGACATCCTGGATTGGAAAAGGGATGGAATAAAGAGGCCAGCAGGGCTCCCCAAAAATCCATCTAGGAGAGTGAAGACTGGAATGCTGGAGGACGCCTCTCTAGCCCACCACTCTCTTCTCCTCCAAGCTTCCTGTTCTGCTCCCTCCCCCTCGGACAATCTAGGGAGCAGAAGCAAGGAGCAGCAGAGGCAAGCGGTTCGACAGAGGGGGACACCCCCTTGCCAGTCTACTGCCCTGAGGCAGTCATCTCATTTGGCCAGAGTGATGGGCCGACCCTGAGGGAAAAAAAAAGACTTGTATCTAGAACATCGTAACATCTGGCTTTTACAGGCTTGGGGTTTTTATAAGATGGCTGCTGCCGCCCTTATGTTTTATGGCAGTGGTTCTCAAACCTTTTAGCACTGGGACCCACTTTTTAGAATAACAATCTCTCAGGAACTCGCCAGAAGTGTGACGTCAGAGCCTGCTGCTTTACTGAGAATGCAGCGATAAGTTGGGTGATTTCTCAGCTGTTTTCCAATAGCAAAGTGAATCTGAAAAAGAAAACAAGTCTACTTACAACCCAGACACAAGCAAAACAACCACACAGCCCTCCCCCTTTCCAGCACCCCATCTTCCCATATTTTAAATGATGGCTGCGTTAGGTGCTTCACGACCCACCTGAAATTGGCTTGCAACCCACAGCTCGGGAACAACTGTTTTATTGCATTATTGCTGTTTTACGATGTTCTTAATTGCAAGGGCTTTAATGTACAATTTCTGGCTTTAATTGTGAGTTTACATTTTTGTATTTCTTGATACTACCTTTGCAAACAGATTCTTGACCCCAAGAATCTGTGGTCTTGTTTTGGATGGGAGACAGAACGCCAGGCTGTGACAGGCTGCAGTGCCTGTTGTGACAGAACTGAGTCATTATGGAGCTGATTAGCCAGTGTGGGACTGTTGTGAGAAGGCTAGCTGGCAAAAGAACGGAGTCCAACCTTGAGGACCTGTCCAGGCTGGACTTATAATCACCTGCTGAAGCTTGATGTCACACGGCCAGAGGAGAGAACCACACTGTGAAGGCTACACCTGGGACTAAGGATTCGATGAATTGCAGAATACTGTATATTTTTTTTTTAAACCCATTGAAAATATGGTGGTTTAGACTAGCCTGCCCATGTAAGCCACCTTGGGCATTTGCTTCGGCATGGGAAAGGCGGGATGTAAATTCTTCAAAATAAAAAAACCCGCCTCCAGTCCCTTCCGGGCGAAAGGCCGGGTAGAAATACTACAATCAATCAATCAATCAATCAATTAGAATCAGTACAGCTTCTTGCCAGCACCGGTTTGTTTTTTCTCCAGTCAACAAAATACATTCAATTCCCAAACCCTACAGCAATGCGAGATACACAAGCGGCGTATTGAAGAAGAGGACCAACAACAACAACAACAACAACAACAACAACAACAGAATAGTGGAAGGAAGGCTGGAACGTTGCAACATTTTCATCCAATCAGAAAGCAGCCTGGGCAAAACCAGCCGCTTTGGAACGCGGGGGAGAGGAAGCGGGCGCAACATTGTTACCCAATCACGGCCCTGCCCGGCTTCCTCCTCTCCTCGAGGGAGGGGGCCGTGCCCGTTTCAAATATGGCCGCAGAAGGCTCATGAAGGGGGCGTAGAGAGGCTTCCCCGTTGCAAACCGCTTCCTGAAAAGAAGGAGGGAGGGTAGGGGGGCAAGATGGCTGCCCCCATCAAGATCACGGAGTGAGGCTGTCCTCCCCCTTGCAGGCTCGCAGCTGGCACCCCTCTTTGCCCTTCTAAGATGCTTTGCGTGGGTGCCGGCGGCGGTGGTCCAGCCCCCGTTCCGTGCACGGCGCTGTAACCCTCCCTCTGGCATCCAACAGCTGGGGGTCCCTTGCTGAGAGCCCCCCAGGCCCTCCCTGGCCTTGCAAAAGCACCTGATCTTCCTTGCCCTGCAGTTTTGCAAAGCCCGGAGCATGCACCCCAGAGGGCCGCTTGGGGGGTGGCTCCGTGGGGTCAGTCGCGGCTGCTGGCGCCTGCCCCACTGAGACCTGCTTGTGGGGGGGCTGCCGGCTTTGCTTGCGGTGGGAGCTGATTTTAAAAGACTGGAGGGGTTGTGTTGGTGCAGGCTAGAGTGGGACCTCAGCCCCTGATGGGCCCTTGGGGGGGGCTGCCTAGTGGGAATTCAGAAGCCATGGGGAACATGCTGGCCCTCACCCCTGCCCTGCGGAGAGGGCCCCGCCGGGAGGAGCCCCTCTCCAACCCGGGCAGTTTTGACGAATTGCATCGGAAATGTAAAGGTAAGGCTGGGTTTTCTTTTTGCGAGTCCCACAGATCTGTGGCTGTGGCCCCCTTTGTGCTGCTGGACATGGGCAGCTGTGGGACGGAGTGTACAGTGCTGTGTGGTGGATTTGGCACCCTGGCTGTTGGTTGCCAATGCTCCAGTATGGGAACTTTTTGCCCCAAGCCCTTCACCCCTCCAATTATCTTGCAACCAAAATATACTGTATGTCCAGAAGTGGGAAAGAAAAACAGGGACTCTTCTTTGCCCCCCCCCCCCACTGCCTTGAGACTTTCCCACAGAATCAGTGAAAGGGGGTTTATAATTTCATGGCTGGCATGCCCTACATTTTGGTCTTGGAAGGAATTTGATCAAATACACCCATTTTGTCCAGCCTCAACTATTTTGCACAACCTCTGGTTATTGCTTGTGCCTTTCATGGCTTTGTGGCTGTCAGAAGAGACAGGCTGTCAGACACACCTCTCAGATTGGAGGTGGGGTGATAAGGGCAGCTCTTCCTGTTGAACTCCCACCTGTTCTGGTTTCCATGTCTTTCAGATGGGAGGCCCTGTGCTTTGCACAGTGGCATGGCTGGCAGAAATGCCCCAGGTTCAGTTCTTTCACCGTGACCCGGCTAAGTTGGGTGGAAGCTTTCCCTGTTGAATTTCTGCTTGCCGGGTTAAAGGCATGGGAAAGTGTGGACGTACTCCATGCTAGTGCAGAGTGTTTGAGGCAAACGAGGAAAATAAAAAGCTTTCGTTTAACACAAGTATCTAGTCCTTGTTGCAGGGGAAAAACCTGGCAGACTTCCTTACCCTTTTCAGCTATTTCTTTTGAACAAATGGGGAAATTTGAATGCTGTTTCTGAATCTTTCTCTCTCCCCCCACCCCCATTTCAGAAGTCTTCCCCCAACAGATGGAAGGAGTGAAACTTATTATTAATAAAGCACTCAGTAGCCACTTTCAGGTCTGTACCTTTTGCTGTTACCAGTCATACAGGTGTGTTTGGTGTTATACAAAGTGCAGAAAAGGGCTCACCCCTTAAGCTTTGGCCAGTAATATTGGAGGGTGTGGAATGGTAGCTATTGTATCCAACATGTGTACTTGTTGCCGTAGCCCCTGTGGTGCCATCTTGGTCTTCATTTTTAAATGGATTTACTACGGAGACTGACCCCTGACGTGATTGTTATTCGAGCATGGGCTATCTTATTTCAGCTATGGGCTGCCATCCTATGCGTGCTTACCTGGGCGTAAGTGCCATTGAATTTCCTCCTGACAAGTATAGGAGTTGAAAAAGAGAAAAAATAATAATTAAACCGTGGAACTCCTTGCCACAGGATGTGGCGATGGCACAGGCCTAGATCCCTTTAAAAGAGGACTGATGGAGGAACAGTCCACCACGGATTACAAGCCACGATGGGTATGTGCAAATCTTCGGGTGTTAGAAGTAGGGTATTTCTGAATGCCAGGTGCAAGGGAGTGGCAACAAGATGCAGGTGTCTGGTGTGCTCCTGGAGGTATCTGATAGGCCACTGTGAGATACAGGAAGTTGGACTGCAGTATTTGCTGTCCAATGAGACATCCCCCTCAAGGAAAAGGGGGGCGGGAAGTTTCACTGAACACAAGTATCTAGTCCTCATTGTTCCAGGGGGAAAATCAACAGGAAGTTGGACTAGATGGGCCTTTGGCCCGATTCAGGAGGTCTCTTATGTTCTTAGTGCACCATAAGTGTGGATCGGGCTCCCTGCATTGATTTTTGCTAGGTGCCACCATCACCATGTCCCCTATCTTTGGACCGCAGAGCAGTTCAGGCAGCACCAGACCTGAAAGATGCTGGTGGCCCTTCTCTGGCTGTGGGGCATTCGTTGTTAGTTTTGTTTCCCCGATCTACCCTGCTCACTTGACAGCTGTTGTGCCATCCTCTCCTTCCAGGTGAGCCACACCATTCACATGAGCACAGTCGGACCGTCCAATTACCACCTCAACGCGACTTACGTGGGGGAGCAGCAGTTGAGCCCTACGGAGGTGAGTTGAGCACCTGTTCACCGGGACGGGAGGAGCAGGGAGACTTGATCGCGTGTACTGACTTCCCTTGCACACAGCCCATTGGAGGAGAACCAGGATGGAGTGTGGATGATAGACCTGAAAGATTCAGATTCAAATCCCTTCTCAGTCATGAAGCTTCCTGGGTGAACTTGGGCCAGTTTGCCAGCGGGTCATTTGTCTGTGGAACTCCTTGCCACAGGAGGTGGTGATGGCATCCAGCCTAGATGCTTTTAAAAGGGGACTGGGCAGATTTCTGGAGGAAAATTCCATCGCAGGCTACAGGCCATGATGGTTAGTGCAACCTCCTTACTTTAGAGGTAGGCTACCTCGGAGTGCTGGATGCAGGGGAGTGGCAACAAGATGCACGTGTCTTGTGTGTTCCCTGAGGTATCTGGTGGGCCGCTGTGAGATGCAGGAAGCTGGACTAGATGGGCCTTTGGCCTGATCCAGAAAGGCTCTTCTGATGTTCTTATCTCTCAGCTTTGCCTCTCTCACTCACCCCTCACTCGCAGGGTTGTTGTGAGGCCAAAGGAGATCTGTCACTGAGATCTGACCTTGATGTTTAGAAACCCTGTTAATAATACTAATACTTAGTATTTATATACCGCCTTTCTAGGTCATTAGATTGTTGTTTTGACTTTATTATTCAAGGCGGTTTACATAGGCAGGCATTTCTAAACCCAAAGGGTTTTTACAATCACAGTAAGTTCTAATCTCAGAAGAACTGCTACATTTCAGATGACACTTTCAAGTCCAGCCTCTCTTTCTTAGCCGCACGATTGCTCTCCAGCCAGCTGATAAACAGCTTCTTGCTCTCACCAAGAAACAGCTGGTACGACACAATTCCCCTCTCACAGGCAGTCAGGCACAGCTCAAATCTTATCAGCCGCATTCTTCGAGGTCTGCCGCTCACGGAAACTTCCGGTGGTTTAGAACAGGCAACCTTTGGATCTTATCTTTGGGCAGGACTGCAGCTTTTACCCTCTTGGCTAAAGCCCGGCTAAATAAGGGCTTATGATGCTGCCATACTGAGACAAGCTCTTGTTCCATCTAACTCACCATTTTCGAGCTCTGGCTGGCAGTAGTTCTAGTAGGATTTCCAGTAGTTTGTCTTACCTGGGTCTAGCGGCTGACACTGCCAGGGCTGGAATCTCCCACATTTTATTGTGATTTCCATCCCACCTTTCCCTCTGAATAATTCCCGTGCTCAAGGCAGTGGACAACGTAGTTTTAAAATGCAAAATAAGAATGGAATATAAAGTACAATCATCACGAAATCACCAACAGGGCAGTCCAGTTGAAAACAACTGAACGAAAATGTGGACTGCAGCCCGGGGGCGTGGCTAATGAAAGTGTCGCCCAGTGCAAGGGGCAAAATGGAAGTGACATCACAACAGGAAGTGACATCATAGTTTTATTTTTGTTTTCTCTGGGTTTTTGGCCACTAAAGATACTACACTCTAGTTTGTTTCATTGCATTCTGCATTAAATTTCCTTTCCGTTGATAATACAACAAGGTGGTATTATTCATACACAACAAGGTTTTCACCATTTTGACCACTAGTGTCAAGCTTAGTTTGTGCGCCCCCCCCCCCAAGCTTGTTGCCTGGTGCAGATGCACCCCAGCACTTCTTTAGCTATGCCCCTGATACAGCCCACAAAACCTAACAGCAGCTAACAAGAAAGGAAAAGGCAGATGGGAAATGAAACTTCTTCCAGCTGGAAGGCTATTGGGATGGAGGGCAGTTCTTATTCCCACCAGGAGTTCCGTAATGAAAGCACCACCACAAAGACGGCCCTGCTTTTCACTGCTGCCAGTCTGCCAGCTTTATCTATTGAGCAGTGCGCGTCTATAAAAATGAGGGCATTACAAGCGTGTGGAAAGCAGAGACACAGAAATAAACTCAGGATGGTGTCAGGTGTTTCACAGTGTTCCTAAGAGGTGGCGCCATCTTGAATCTCCTAGAGCTGCTGCCCTTGAGCTTATGTTTTATGGCTGATTGAGGTTTCCTTTTTTCCCCCTCCCTATCTTAGGCCTTCCCAATGCTAATTGGCGATATTGACAACGGTGGAAGCCTCAATGCTCAAGTGCTCCACCTGCTGGCAGAGCGGATACGAGCCAAGGCTGTCTTCCAGGTAATGCCCTCTGTTAAGGCGGGTGACCTGTAACCTCCCTCTGGCCTGGAGCACATCAAACCGTAGGTAGGAGCTCTCAGACTGACTTCCCCAGTATCCCTGCACACAGAAAACTAGCCTCTCAGGGAGGAAGGTAAACTCATTTGCCTGACATGCTAGTTTTCAGTGTGAAGGGATTCTTTTGTATGGCAAAACGCTGCGGCCCAGGTGCAAATCTTCCATCTGGAGCGCATCAAAGTGGTAAAGCTATTTTCTGGGCCCCCTGACATTTCCCTGCTCTCGTCTGTTCCAGACTCAGCAAGCCCGGTTTGTGACTTGGCAGTTCGACACGGAATACCGCGGAGATGACCACACAGCCACCCTGACATTGGGGAACCCGGACTTGATCAGCGAGTCGGGTGAGTGCCTGCTGCCCCGTTGGCCATGACTTGTGAGATTCTTGGGGTGCAGAGTTGGTGCAATACAAATTGCAAAGAGGGCAGTTGGTGCTTCTCTCTTTTTCCGTAGTGGCTGATATTCCTTAGTGGGCAGGAGGAGCAAGAGCAGGGAACATTAGCCGATAGAGATAATGTGGGATAAATATGAGAGCCAAGATAGTGTTGTGGTTCAGGAGTTGGACACATGTGCGCGCTAAGTCGTGTCCGACTCTTTGCGACCCCATGGACCACAGCACGCCAGGCCTCCCTGTCCTCCACTAGCTTCCGGAGTTCGCCCAACTTCATGTTCGTTGCTTCGGTGAGAAAACATTGCTAAAGAAATGTTCTCTTTTCATGATAATGACAAGGAGGGCAGCAAGCTACTAGTCCTCAAGAATAAGCGGAAAAGCTGGTGGGATGTCAATGAGGTTCGGGGGTCTGATTTAGAGCTGGACGGTCCAGGTTCAAATCTCTGCTCAGCCATGAATCTTCCTGGGTGACCTTGGGCCAGTCACTCTCTCTGTCTTGCCTACCTTACTGGGTTGTTGTTGAGCACAATAGGAGGGGAGGAAACAGGGATACTACCCTGAGCACTTTGGGGAAAGTTACAGCATAAAAATGTGAGGGTCGGAGCCCTGTGATGTGTGGACACATCACACCCAATGTAGCCTGGGAACTAGGACTAGAAGAGACTGTATTGCAGGCTCTCTGACTTGGCAACCATCTGTAGAGGAGGAATGGGAATTGGAGGCCAATGTGTTACCTAGCAACCGCCTCCAATATCTGGGGACCAGGGCTTTGCTGTGGCCTAGAGAGGGATGGAGAATTGATCTTTCATGTAACCTAGCAACCGTTGCCTGGGTGTACACCCCAGGAGCCTTACTGGGGATGGCTAGGCCGGCCTGAGAGGTGACGGCTGAACTATTGCTAGCAAGAATCTGAATTGCTCAACCCCAGTTGGCCTAATCCCACATCTCCAGGCAGCCGTTGGCCCATTGCTGTGGTGTCAGCCTTGTAGTGCCACAGAGTGACTTTCGGCCTTGCTGGCTACTCCTGCAGTTCCCAAAAATCACATCTCTGATTACAGGCAGGGAGAGTCTGATGTCCCTCACTCTGCATTCAGAAGCCTTGCAATTTTGGCCACAGTACCAGGCACTGTTTTTATGGGGAAACGTTGGGATCCTCATGGGGCAGCGGGACTCATGTCTGTGTTTCCCTCCCTGCAGTCATTGTCGTTGCACACTTCCTGCAAAGTGTGACCTCCCGGTTGGTTTTGGGGGGCGAAATGGTGTACCACCGGCGGCCGGGTGAAGAGGGGGCCATTGTCACACTTGCTGGGAAGTACACAGGTAGGTCCTTCAACATCCTGGTGTTTTACACAAAAAAATACAAGCACGTCTCTGCCCTGAGGCACTTACAGTCTAAAATCTGCGAGAGAGGGAATGAAGGGCGGGATAAACAGGGGAATAACATTAAAGTTATTAAATTGAATAACGTTAAAGTAAACAGGGACGTGGTGGCACAGTGGGTTAAACCGCTGCTGCTGGGCTTTCTGACCAGAAGGTTGGCAGTTCAAGACCACGTGACTGAGTGAGCTCCCGTCGCTTGTCCCAGCTCCTGCCAACCTAGCAGTTCAAAAGCACCTAAAGGCAAGTAGATAAATAGGGACCACTTTGGTGGGAAGGTAACGGCGTTCCATGCGCTACGGCGTATAGTCAAGCTGGCCACATGACCACGGAAGCTTGTCCTTGGACAAAACGCCGGCTCTACAGGCTTAGAAACGGAGATGAGCACCACCCCCTACAGTCGGTGGATGAGATAGGTGATGTAGTGTATTAAATTAGTCAAAACAAGGACTTGGATCGAGAATGTAGAATACCGCAATTGGCTATTTTAATCAAGAAACTTTGGGGGGGAAAATGGCTAAAATCCCCACACCCCTACCCATGTAGGATAAACCACCCAGTTTTCAAACTGTGGCCCGGTGGGCCACAGACCAATTTTTGGTGGGTTGCGAAACTGACAAGACAGATGAGGCTGTGGGCATCAAGGGCTGAAGCATTTTCTACCAATGATGCATTAGAGCAACTTCGGTAGAAATGGGTTCTTCAGCGCATCGTTGGTAGAAAATGTTAAAACAACTGGCTACTTGGGCGTGGGGGAGAGCCCTGCTGCCCAGTCGCCTTTACAGCCACAGAGACTTGAGTGGCTGGTAAAGTGAAACTTTCTTTAGGTGGGTCCCAGTGCTAAAAAGGTTGAGAACCGCTGGGATAAACAGCACCTCAATTCCTTTGTGTTTTGTTTTTTCTCCTTTTTTGCAGCTCTCAAATGGGTAGCTACTCTTAACCTTGGTTACGGTGGAGCTCACGCCAGCTACTACCATCGAGCAAATGACCAGGTGTGTCAAAAAGATCAGTCTTCTTCCCCCGCCACCCTTACTTACTTTATTGGCATATAAAACTAAAATCACAGGTAAAAAAATATCCAGCAATTACAAGCAGATACAGAATTTCCAGCAAATCCACTGAATCTGTGTGACAATTTCCTCTCTACCGGTTCGCCGTCTATTATCTTTTACAATCTGAGCAATGAACAAGGCAAGCTGGTAAATAGATATTGAATCCTTAGCTGCAAATAGGGACTTCATGCTCTCAGAATCCTCCTTCAGACAATACAAAGACATTGTTGTTGTTGTTCAGTCGCTAAGTCGTGTCCGACTCTTCGCGACCCCATGGACCACAGCACGCCAGGCCTCCCTGTCCTCCACTAGCTTCCTGAGTTCGCCCAATTTCATATTCATTGCTTCGGTGACACTATCTAACCATCTCATCCTCTGTCGCCCCCTTCTCCTTTTGCCTTCAATCTTTCCCAGCATGAGGGTCTTTTCTAAAGAGTCCTCTCTTCTCATCAGGTGGCCAAAGTATTGGAGCTTCAGCTTCAGCATTTGTCCTTCCAGGGAGCAATCAGGCTTGACCTCCTGGAGAATTGACCGATTGGATCTCTTTGCAGTCCAGGGGACTCTCAAGAGTCTTCTCCAACACCATAATTCAAAAGCATCGATTCTTCGACGCTCTGCCTTTCTTATGGTCCAGCTCTCACAGCCATACATGGCTACTGGGAAAACCATCGCTTTGACTATGCGAACCTTTGTTGGCAGGGTGATGTCTCGGCTTTTGATTAAGCTATCTAGGTTCACCATAGCTTTCTTCCCAAGAAGTAAACGTCTTTTAATTTCATGGCTGCAGTCACCATCTGCGGTGATCTTGGAGCCCAGGAAAATAAAGTCTGTCACTGCTTCCATTTCTTCCCCTTCTATTTGCCAGGAAGTGATGGGAGTGGTGGCCATGATCTTAGTCTTTTTAATGTTGAGCTTCAAACCAATTTTGGCACTTTCCTCTTTCACCCTCATCAAAAGGTTCTTTAGGTCTTCCTCACTTTCTGCCAGTAGAGTGGTATCGTCTGCATATCTGAGGTTGTTGATGTTTCTCCCAGCAATCTTGATTCCAGCTTGTGAGTCATCCAGCCCTGCCTTCCTCATGATGTACTCTGCGTATAAGTTAAATAAGCAGGGTGACAATATACAGCCTTGTCGTACTCCTTTCCCAATTTTAAACCAGTCGGTTGTTCCATGTCCAGTTCTAACTGTTGCTTCCTGACCCGCATAAAGGTTTCTCAGAAGGCAGATCAGGTGGTCTGGAACTCCCATCTCTTCAAGAACTTGCCACAGTTTGTTGTGATCCACACAATCAAAGGCTTTAGCATAATCAATGAAGCAGAGGTAGATGTTTTTCTGGAACTCTCTTGCTTTCTCCATGATCCAGCGAAGGTTGGCAATTTGATCTCTAGTTCCTCTGCCTCTTCGGAAACCAGCTTGTACATCTGGTAGTTCTCGATTCACATACTGCTGAAGCCGAGCTTGTAGGATTTTGAGCATGACCTTGCTAGCATGTGAAATGAGTGCAATGGTGCGGTAATTCGAGCAATCTTTGGCATTGCCCTTCTTTGGGATTGGAATGTAGACTGATCTTTTCCAATCTTGTGGCCACTGTTGGGTTTTCCAAATTTGCTGGCATATGGAGAGCAGCACTTGGACAGCATCATCTTTTAAGATTTTGAGTAATTCCGCTGGAATGCTGTCACCTCCACTAGCTTTGTTGTTAGTGAGGCTTTCTAAAGCCCACTTGACTTCACACTCCAGGATGTCAGGTTCGAGCTCAGTGACTGTACCACTGTGGTTATCAGGAACATTTAGATCGGCCTTATAGAGTTCCTCTGTGTATTCTTGCCACCTCTTCTGAATCTCATCTGCTTCTGTTAGGTCCTTGCCATTTTTGTCCTTTATTGTGCCTACCTTAGCATGAAATTGTCCTTTGACATCTCCAATTTTCTTGAAAAGATCTCTAGTCCTCCCCATTCTGTTGTTTTCCTCTATTTCTTTGCATTGCTCATTTAGAAAGGCCTTCCTATCTCTCCTTGCTGTTCTCTGGAAATCTGCATTCAGTTGGGTATATCTTTCCCTTTCTCCCTTGCTTTTGGCTTCTCTCCTTTCCTCAGCTATTTGTAAAGCCTCGTCAGACAGCCACTTTGCCTTCTTGCATTTCTTCCTCTTTGGGATGGTTTTAGTTGCTGCCTCCTGTACAATGTTACAGACCTCCGTCCAAAGTTCTTCAGGCACTCTGTCTACCAAATCTAAGCCCCTAAATCTATTTGTCACCTCCACTGTATATTCGTAGGGGATCTGATTTAGGTCATACGTGGAGGGCCTAGCGGTTTTCCTTACTTTTTTCAGTTTAAGCCTGAATTTGGCAAGAAGAAGCTGATGATCTGAGCCACAGTCAGCTCCAGGTCTTGTTTTGACTGCCTGTATGGAACTTTTCCATCTTTGGCTGCAAAGAATGTAATCAATCTGATTTCGATGTAGACCATCTGGTGAAGTCCATGTGTACAGTCGCCGTTTGTGTTGCTGGAAAAGGGTGTTTGCTATGACTAATGTGTTCTCCTGACAGAACTCTATCAGTCTTTGCCCTGCTTCATTTTGTACTCCAAGACCAAACTTGCCTGTTATTCCTCTTACCTCTTGACTGCCTACTTTAGCATTCCAATCCCCTATGATGAGAAGGACATCTTTTTTGGGTGTTAATTCTAGAAGCTGTTCTAGGTCTTCATAGAAGCGGTCAACTTCTTCCTCATCAGCACCAGTGGTTGGGGCGTAGACTTGGATTACTGTGATGTTGAAAGGTTTGCCTTGGATCCGAATGGAAATCATTCTATCATTTTTGAGGTTATACCCCAGTACTGCTGTTCTCACTCTCTTGTTCACGATGAAGGCTACTCCATTTCTTCTAAGGGATTCCTGCCCACAGTAGCAAATATAATGGTCATCTGAATTAAATTCTCCCATTCCTGTCCACTTTAGTTCACTAACTCCCAGGATGTCGATGTTCAGCCTTGACATCTCACGTTTGACCACATCTAGCTTGCCTTGATTCATAGATCTGACGTTCCAGGTTCCTATGTAGTATTGTTCTTTGCAGCATCGCACTTTCCTTTCACTTCCAGACACATCCACAGCTGAGCTTCCTTTCAGTTTTGGCCCAGCTACTTCACTCTTTCTGGAGCTACTAGTACTCGTGTTCTGCTCTTCCCCAGTAGCATAATGGACACCTTCCGACCTGAGGGTCTCATCTTCCAGTGTCATATCGTTTAGCCTTTTTGTTCTGTAATCCATGGGGTTTTCTTGGCAAGAGTACTGGAGTGGGTTGCCACTTCCTTCTCCAGCGGACCACGTTTAGTCAGAACTCTCTGCTGTGACCTGTCCATCTTGGGTAGCCCTACATGGCATAGCTCACAGCTTCATTGAGCTACTCAAGCCCCTTCGCCACGACAAGGCAGTGATCCATGAAAGGGAATACAAAGACATAAGAGGTTGTAAAAGTTTTTCCCTGCTCCTAAGGTGTAATGGGCAATGGAAGAAGAGGTGTTCCATTGATTCAACTTCTCCCGCATTGCATGGGCAGAATCTTTCTGGAACCACCACTTTGTGTTCTTAGCTGGGCTTAGTGCCCTGTTGAGTGTTACTCCTTGGCAGTTGAATTGCCTTTTTCCAGGGCCCGGCCCTGCTTGTTAAATGAATAGGAACGAAGTGAAGCCAGGGGGCGGGCTTAGCGGCGACGTCATTATACTCAAAACATTGCTGATTCCAAGCATTTCAGATTGGTTTTCGCGTGATGTTTAGGACTTAATAGTTTACTCCTGAAGTAAAAACTTACCAAAATAACAACGTGTGATTGTGTAGAAACATCATTGGTAACCTAATTATGAGTTAATATGCAATTCCAAGGTTTAATTCCGTGTAATTATATTACTGAACACACCGGACGAAATGCCACTTGCTGTCTATTTAAACTCAGATTGCACTGTTTTCACAGACTCATTTTTTGAAATCTACACAAGCAAAAATAAAGTGTGAACGGGAAGGAAAGAAAAAAAGAGGAGGGTGGGCAAAAATTAGATAAATATGTAGGAAAATTACATTAAAATCTCTTCATGACACAAGTAGTTGTCAATATGAGAGTAATTCTTTTTTACTTCTAGGCTATTAAGAGTATTTTTTTAAACTTCTGCACTCCCCCCCCCCCCATAAAACAAATTCTGTTAACGTTCAGAAGTTGGAAAATATTACCGTAGAAAATGGAAGGCGGGGAAAAAAAGTGTAAACGGGAAGGGGGGGAAAGGAGGGGGGAATTTTTTTTTTTTACCTTCTAGACCATTAACAGTGGGTGTCAGAAAATGGTGAATAAGACTGCTAGGAACAACAAGAAATTACACAGCTTCAAAAAATAATGCACTCACTGTTAACGGTTGTTTTATTGAACCGATGTAATGTGAATACATGAATCTTTCTGTGGAAATTAAATCCCATTTTTCGTCCAGCGATTCGCACACCCGTATGCAGAACCCGCAGGCATGATTAAAGACGTTGAGATTTACTTTTACACACGGGCAGGGAGATTTTGATTCGTGACTCCGCGGCGGCAATCCTCCTTCGCGGCAATGATCTGAGTTTATACCCATGGCTTCAAGAATGTGACGTCATGTTCCCTCCAGTCAATATATAACCTGCTTGCCTTTTTCAGAGGTTCCGAAGCGCTGACTTGGATTTCTCTTCCCCCCCCCCCACTGCAGATCCAGGTCGGGGTGGAATTTGAGGCAAACACGCGGCTCCAGGACACGAGCTTTGCCTTCGGTTACCAGCTCACACTGCCGCAAGCCAACATGGTGTTCAGAGGTGAGGCAGGACGGATAGCGCACGTCTCCGTTCTGGCCTCTCTGACTCCGAGAGTGCTCCAAACATACTTGACGGTGGCCTTTGTGCTGGCCAAACTATGCTTTATTTACCTCATATTTACCTCAGAATTTTACCTCAGAAATTTACCTCAGAATGCCAGATACAAGGGAGTGGCGTTTGGACCACTCTCGGAGTCAGGGAGGATGGCGCCCGTCTGCATTCTGGCCTCTCTGACTCCGAGAGTGGTCCAGACATACTTGACGGTGGCCCTTGAGCCGGCCAAACTTTGCCGGCCTCACTCCAGGTGAGGATTGTGCTTTCAGGTATCGAATTCACTGGTGTACCTTGAAAAGGGGATTGGACTGATGGATGGAGGAAAAGTCTGTCACAGGTGACAAGCCATGATGGGTGTGGGCAACCTTCTAGTTTGAGAAACAGGCTGTCTCTGAATGCCAGATGCAAGTGAGTGGCAACAGGATGCAGTCTGCTCCCTGAGGCTTCTGGTGGGCCACTGTGAGACGCAGGAAGCTGGACTAGATGGGCCTTTGGCCTGATCCAACTGGGCTCTTCTTATTTTCTTAAGGCCCAGATTGGGTTGCAGCAACTCCCTCCCCACAAACAGGATAGCAAATTCTGTTTAATTTACCTCAGAATTTTACCTCAGAATGCCAGATGCAGGGGAGTGGCCATGGGATGCAGGCATCTTGTTGTCTCGTGTGCTCTCTGAGGCACCTGGTGGGCCACTGTGAGTTGCAGGAAGCTGGACTAGATGGGCCTTTGGCCTGATCGAGTGGAGCTCCCATGCGTTTAGAGGAAGAGTGCCTTGATCTTTTGAACTGCCCTGTCTCTCCCCTTCCTTAGGCTTCCTGGACAGCAATTGGTGCGTGGGGGGTGTCCTGGAGAAGAAACTACCGCCTCTGCCTGTCACCCTGGCCTTGGGCGCCTTCCTGAACCACTGGAAGAACCGTTTCCATTGCGGCTTCAGCGTCATCGTGGGCTGAGCATGCTGGGAGCCCACGCGAGCACGAGAAAGTGGCGCTGGTGGCTTAAATGTGGTGGCACTCCAGAAGGCCAAAGGGCCCAGCTGTGTGCGCGAGTGTGTTCCGTGTGGGTCCAGGGGGGAAGCTCCACGCGGACTCTTTTGCAGATGGTGGCGCTTGGGGCCAGCCACGCCCTTCCTCGGAGCGAGGGCACTGCCGCAAGAAGACCGCGGAGCTGTTGGCGTCAGAAAGACATTGATGCTAAAGGCAGAGGCCACAGCCAGCTGAAAGTCCAGCCCCAGATCCCTCTTCTCTTTCCCTCCTCTGGATGCGCACGGCATCGACTCTGGGGAAGGGGCTGTTAAGGGGTGGGGCACGATTCTGTACACCCGTTTCTCGTGGATGGACGGATGCCTTCGTGTGCCAGCGTTTGAAGGGTGCAGGCCTCGGCCTTCCTGCATGGACTGGAATTGCTGCCGCCGCGCTGTTCGGTTCTGTGCCAGAGTTCGGAAGTGCAGGGAGGATCTTCTGCCCCAGCCGGCATGCTCGGGTGGGGTTGTGGGATTGTAAACAGATCTGGGCGAGGGGAGTGTCACGTGGGGTTGCTTCTGTGTGTGTTGACTTGGAACGGGATTAAAACCTGCCTGGGGGACTCTTCCCAGCTCCAGTATGTCTTGACTGCAGTTACTTTGTCTAAATTATTGTCCCTGGAACTCCTTGCCACAAGATGTGGGAATGACACCTGAAGGCCTAGATCCCTGGCAAAGGGGATTGGACCTTTGATGATGGAGGAAGCGTCCATCCCAGGTTACAAGCCATGATGGATGTGTGCAACCTTCAGATTTTAGAAGTGGGCAGTCTCTGAACTGGGCAGGCATCTTGTTGTCTTGGGTGCTCCCTGAGGCACCTGGCGGGCCACTGTGAGATGCAGGAAGCTGGACTAGATGGGCCTGAGGCCTGATCCAGTGGGGCTCTTCCTGCGTTCTTATGTCCTATTTTCAGGAGTGGGGTGGGGAGAAAACCCCCGATTTTAATGCTTTCAATGATCTCCAAAGCCTAAAGAGGACTTGGAGCTGAGCTGGGGGGGCTTAAACTGGATCAGGGGATCAGACGAGGCTGGCCGGAGAGAGGATCTGCTGATAGCAGCTAAGTAAAGATCGGGTTTGGGGGCGAAGAGGCAAACGGGATTGGCTACTATTGCATTTCCTGGGGAAGAGTGATTCTATGGGGGGGGGCACAAAAATGGGTTTGGGGTAGATGAAGTCACTGCAGTCTCAGACAGTCCCAGCCAGGGCATGCAGGCCCTTTTTTCAGTAACCCCCTCACTTTTTGATTTTGAGAGAGGACAATTGCAGATGCAAACTTCAAAAGCAGCTGATTTCTATATCCTAGGCCAATTGTTCCCAAACCTTTTAGCACCGGGACCCACTTTTAAAAATGACACCCTATCGCAATGGTTCCTAATCGAGCTTGTGACCCTTGGGGTGTGTGTGTGTGTGTGTGATTAGCTGATTTTCAGGGGAGTCGCAGAGACTCCATTTCCCACCATAAATGCCTTTGTACACAGTTAATAAAGTTGCAATTTTCTGCAACATTTTCAGGGAATCTCCAAACAGAAAAATAAGGTTTTTTGGGGGGGGGGGGGAAATTCAGTTTTCCACTGAAAGCAACTGTTGCATTTGGTCACCTATGGTAGTCTACATGCACTTTAAAAAAAAAAAGGCACTTTCTGCTTAATGACATCATTTCCAGTCTTGGTGTGGGGAAGGGAAGTCCTGACGTACTTCAAATAGGGTTCCTGCTTTTAAAACGGTTGGGACTCTCCTAGCGTTATGAGACTAAAAAAAGGGTTTCACTTTACCAGTTAACTCCAGTTCTGATCCTTTTTGCTACGGTGGGGGAACCACTGCCTTCTGGAGCGTTGATTGCGCTCCAAGATTCTCGGATCGGGCCCATCCTGTTGGCATTACTTTCTATTCCCCTCTGCCTGCCCTTCAATGTGGATGAGCTGGGAAGGCTACAGCAATCTTGTCAGTTTCACCCTAAGGGCTGCTGCCCGATCTATAAACGCCAAGGACTATAATGGGGACTGGGCAGCAGAGCACCCACCCACCCACAGAGAGCAGCTTGTTTAACCCTTGATGCACATGACGTCACTTTCTTTGCCCCTCCCCCAAGGTGTGTCTTCTATATATATAAAAATGGACGTGGGTATGTGGGTGTGGGTGCGTGTATGTCTGTATGTGTGTATGTATGTTATGCATAGGCTTCCCCACGCCTTGACCGAGTGCCACGAAACTTGGCAGGAATACACCTTGCAGCCTGGAAGGAAACACTGCGGGGGTCAGACCCCCCTACAGCCCCCGGTTTTTCGGGGAGGGGGGCTAGAACGTCCAGACCAAGGGGATTGCTTTGGACTAGAGGTCTGCTGCCACCCTGTGGTCACAAGTGATTCTGCAGGTTATGTGATACACAGGGACTAATCCAAAATGAAAGTGAAACTGCTTTGCACTGCCTGCGTTGCCCAGGCTGGAAAGAGCAGGATCCAGAGAGTTCCAACACCCAGTTGGATCGGAGAGCTACCTGTTTCCAGAGGGCTAACTGCCCTACCACAGGACCTGCAGACATGGTTCAGTGAGTGTGACAATTTCATTACGCTCCTTTGCTTGATTCTGTCCCTGTGTTCATTCCTTCTCCTAATAGAAGCTGGGGATACTCTGTCCCCCGGGCAACGCCGGGTAACAAAAGGCTAGTGATTCATAAATTGGGAACCGCTGTCCTAGGCACTTTCAGTGGGCAAACCCTATCCGTGAAGGTAGGGAAGCCGGTAAAGAAAAATGCATCCTCCTTGCTCTCAGCTGATGATCTCCGTCAGCAAGGGCGTCATGGTGGTGAGATCTTGGTAGTGGTGAATGTGGTGAATCTGCCGCATGTTCTCTGCTTTCAGTGTCCGCAGCTCGGTCAAAAGGAGGAGGAGCTTAGCGTAGAGGAACCTGGAGGGGGAAGGGAACAGAGAAAGGCCTCTTGCCAATGCTTGTGTGTGTGTGTTTTCTTCAGCGTATTCATAGGCTGCCTTGAAATCAAGTGGCTTTCCAAAGAAGGCCGGGAGAGGGTTCCCTGCCCCAGGGGGCTTGCAATTTCAAAGAGGCACAGGGCAGCAACCGAGCAAATGGGAAGCCAGGGAGCCAAGCCCCAAATCCGGACTACAATGGGGACGGTGCCTTTTTCAACCAGCGTACTGTGCCATGAAAGGCCCACCGGTGGGCCATGGGAATTTGGAGCACTGTGGTTGAAAATCGCTTCTAAAAAAGTATCGAAAAGGGACAGACAATTTGTTACTTGTAATAAATAGATGGTTGCCCTAGAAATGGAGTGGCAGAGCCTGGAAGAGCCGGCCAGAAGCAGGAAGTGATGTCACCAGAGGCAAGGACCATAGAGAAGGCCATAGAGGTTGGTGTGGCATGAGAAAAGAATCACTGAAAATGGCTGACTTGGGGGACCCCTCCTTTGCTTTGAAGGAGCATTGCTACCCCTTGACAGTAGGAAAATGAGGCCAGGCCCCGGGAAAGGGGGACACAGAGGGTGGCTCACCTGCCTTCGGGGAGAGGGTGGTGCTGGTCGATGTAGCTTTTGAGAGTGAGGGCGATTTTCTCCTGGATCCGGTCGATCTCTTCGCGCTGTGTGACGTCGACATGGTCTGCAAAGCAACGGGGGTGGGTTGCGAGAGACTGGCGGGGGGAAGCAACGGGGATGGGGGAGTCCCATCGCTTGGGACGGGTGGTGAAATGGCAGCAGGGTATAGTGGTTGGAGCAGCCAAGTCAGGAGCTACGTTCAGATCCCGACTTGGACATGAGGCTACAAGCAGGGGGTTGGACTAGATGATCTTGTGGGTCCCTTCCAACTCTGTGATTACTACTGGGGGGGGGGACACTGTGCCATTGGCTGTGTCCCAGCCCTACTGCAAGGCATGTGAGGATAAAAAACAGGCAGCGAGAACTTTGATTTTTTGGACCTGATCTCTTTGAAGGAAGGCTAGCATAAACATACATATTAATTGTATAATATTTAATATGTATATTTAATGTGTATATTAAATCTTGGTTGAGGTTTAATATGTATATTAAATCTTAGTTGACATTTAATATTATATTAAATATGAATTAGTTACTAATTATATTAAATATTATTTACTAATTATATTGTTTAATAACTATTACTAAATAATGAGTGATGGAGGCTTTCTGTGGCAGTAGACTAGAGGTTAGGAAGCAATGAAAGTGAGTGCAGATCTGTGGGAAAGGAGAGTTTAGACAAGGGACATCCAAACCTGCGGCCCTTGGGCCAAATCTGGCCCACTACTAGATTGTATCTGGCCAGCAGTAAGTAAAATATTTGACATTTTTATTCATGATGCTATCATTTCTCAGTTTAAGCCTGGTATCGTCTCTTTGGAAATGTCTCTCTTGTTCTCAATCGCATCGGAACTGACTACAAAAAAGATCCCAGCAAAATGTTTTCATTCAATTAAATTTCATTCATCTGTAAAGCTGATTTTTTTTTTACAGCCCATGAAAATGCTTACAATATACAACGTGGCCCTCGTACGAAAAAGTTAGGAGACCCCTGCTCTAGAGCTACCGTGAAAAGAGATGGGGGTTTTTGTTCCAAAAATGGCTTCAAGAAGGCGGTACTCTGCCCATGCTCAGAAGTGCTTTGATCGTAAGGCTCTTAAAACCTGTTTCCTACCTGGTGAAACTTCTTGAACTGCCTGAAGAGTGTTTGAAAATTCTTATGGCTGTTGGACCTTTGATGGTTCCTAAACTTGTCCGACTTAAAACACCCAGGCTGTTGTTTTTGCACGAAGATTCTGTGGCTCCCCTGGTTGGGTTCTGCAGCTCTCTGGGACTCAGAGTTTGGGAACCATTGACCCATAGTATACTGTGTGTACAGGCTCATGTGGGTTTTGAGATCCCCTACTTTGGGGGAGACCTGGGCGACCTTACCTGGATAAAACAAAACCAACGCCTGCAAGAGGACGTACTCGATCTCGTGCAGCTTCAGCTTCTTCAGGCTGTAGTGGAACTTCAGAACCGGCTCCATGTAGTTCTGCTGGAAGCCGGCTGGAAAATAAGAGGGGTGGGACGCCTGCATTCAAAGGGGCTAAGTTGAGGTCAAAGGATTGCTCTCTGCAGCGAGCTTGGGCATGGGAAATTCACCCCTGTGGCCACACGAGGGCGCCATTGGACAACCCAACTCAGGACAAGTGGTTGTGTGAATCTTTTCTGAGGGGGGGGGGAGATACAGACCCCTGCAATTGGAGCATAGATAGGAGGCTTGGTGAAAATACCTTTTTGTCCTCTTGTGCTAATGCACCACCTGGAATGCATCACCAGCCATGCTTTGCTCGAAATGCACTTCACAGCAGCGCACTGTGTATATAGGGTAATGTGGTTTTGGAGATCCCTTGCTTTGGAGGAGAATAACAGAGCCTGGCAGAGCCCAGGGTTTGGCTGCAGGGGTGGGGGAGAATTATGCAATGGCTTACCCAAGACGGCGTCCTGGACGGTATAACAGTGCTCGCCGCATTCCCACGAGCCAGTTTCCTCGTTAAAGACCTTGTTGAACTGGATGGCGCCGATTTCGAGCGAAGCCCCTTTGAGGAGCGAGATCTGGTCATCGATCGGCAGGCTTCTAGGCGGGGACAAGAAGGGAGTGTTGCACGCCGGAGAGCATCAGAAGCCATGGGCCGCATCGCGGCAGCTGCCCAAAGGTTGGCATGACCTATGCACAGAGGTGTGTGTGTGTGTGCGCGTGATGATGAAATACAAACACATGACACCACTTTCTGCACGTCTCATTTTTGTAAAAAAAAATCTGAAATCTGCAAAAATCAAAACAAACATAAGAAGAGCCCCACTGGATCAGGCCAAAGGCCCATCTAGTCCAGCTTCCTGTATCTCACAGTGGCCCACCAGATGCCTCAGGGAACACACAAGACCACAAGATACCTGCATCTTGTTGCCACTCGTGGCATTCTGAGATAGCCAACTTCTACAATTAGGAGGTTGCACCACCCATCATGGCCTGTAGCCTGCGATGGACTTTTCCTCTCCAGAAATCTGTCCAATCCCCTTTTTACAGGCATCTAGGTCAGATGCCATCACCACCTCCTGTGGCAAGGAGTTCCACAGATGAATGACCCGCTGGGTAAAAATGCATTTCCTTTCATTTGTTCTGACTCTCCCGACACGCAATTTCAGTGGACGCCCCCTGGTTCTGGTGCTGTGAGAGAGGGAAACGAACCTCCCTCTATCCACTCTATCCATCCCGTGCATAATTTTGTATGCCTCAATCAAATCCCCGCTCAGGCGCCTTTTTTCTAGGCCAAAGAGCCCCAAACGCTGTAGCCTTTCCTCATATGGGAGGTGCCCCAGCCCCGTCATCATTTCGGTCGCTCTCTTCTGCACCTTCTCTAGTTCCCCTCTATCTTTTTTAAGGTGTAGTGACCAGAACTGGACACAGTACTCCAGATGTGGCCTTTGACACCTCTGGCTGCGTGTGGCTGCATCTGCTGATGCTAATCCACCTACTACACTTTTATTTTAAAGTGATTATAATTTACAAAAAAAGGGGCCCTTGGACTATGGAAGCAGCGTAATGGAACACATAGGACTGCTTTCTGGACATCTTTCTTTATAAAACACTGGAATCCACACACAGAATAAAACTGTCTTCATCCACCTTTACCTATGTGTTTGATTTATGGGGCTGCTGTCTGGCAGGCTGGTGTGGTGATTCTGGAGTTAGACTTAAACCTGGAAGATTCCGCTTCAAATCCTTGCTCAGTCCTAAAGCTCATTCTCAGCCTGACCTACCTCACAGGGTTGGTGTGAGGACAAGAGGACGGGAGGAACTACACACACCAGTGGTTCTCAAACGTTTTAGACCCAGGCCCACTTTTTAGAATGGCACTTGGGTTGGGACGGACCAGAAGTGACGTCATTAACCTGGAAGTGATGTCACAGCCAGAAGTGACATCATCAAGCAGGAAGTGCTGCCAGTGTGATGTCATCAAATGACACTCCTGGAGTGCAAACTGGCATTCTTGAACTGCAGCCATTGCACAATTGGGAAACAGCCCTGAGAGATAGCTAGATGGGGACAAAATACGATGTAGAAGCACTGAACTAAAAACAAAATTTAAAGAACCCCTTGAAAATTCGAACCGTTAACACTCACAAACTGGAATCTAGCAAGAGTCAGGTCTGCAGCTTCCAAGATGGCTTCCAACCCAGCTTTCCGCGACCCACCTGGCATCAGGTTGTGACCCACCGAGTGGGTCCTGACCCACCGTTTGAATAACAATGACCTGCATCGCCCTGAGCAACTTGGAGGAAGGGTGGTATCAAAATGTGAGCCATAAAAGTGTGGTGTGCTCTTTGTTCCTGTGGTCCAGAGGGCTAACGTGGCACATTGCTGATTGGGGGCGGGCAGAAAGTTGGGGGGACGACGTGGAAAGCCCACCAACCTGAACGCGGGGATCGCCTTGGCGAACTGGATCACCTGCTGGATCATGAAGGTGCTGAGGTCGGCAAAGATGGGCAGCATGGAGAAGACGTCGGGCAGGACCTCCTCGGAGAAGCTCTCTGGGTGGTCCTGAGGGTGGAGGGGCCCCAGGGTGAGGACGGCCGGATCCTGGCGGCGCGGGCTGTGGATGTAGAGGCGCACTGGAGGCTGGAAGGAGAGGCTGGGTCAGAGGGCACAGCAAGTAGAGGGCTCATAAGAACATAAGAACATAAGAAGAGCCCCGCTGGATCAGGCCAAAGGCCCCTCTAGTCCAGCTTCCTGTATCTCACAGCGGCCCACCTGGTGCCCCAGGGAGGCACGAGACAACAAGATGCCTGCATCCTGTGGCCACTCCCTTGCACCTGGTACCAGTAGCCCACCACTTTTGTAAGGAGGTTGCACAATCCATCATTGCCTATAGCCCACGATGGACCTTTCCTCCAGAAATCCGTCCAATCCCCTCTTAAAGGCATCAAGACCAGATGCCATCACCACCTCCTGTGGCAAGGAGTTCCACAGATTAACTACCCGGTGGGTAAAAAAGTACTTCCTTTTATCTGTTTTAACTCTCCCAACCCTCAGCTTTAGTGGATGCCCCCTGGTTCTGGTGTTTTGAGAGAGGGAAAAGAACATCCCTCTATCGACTTTATCCCTTCCATGCATAATTTTGTATGTCTCAATCATGTCCCCCCTCAGGCGCCTTTTTTCTAGACTGAAGAGCCCCAAACGCTGCAGTCTTTCTTCATAAGGGAGGTGCCCCAGCCCCGTAATCATTTTCGTCGCTCTCTTCTGCACCTTTTCCAGCTCCACTATGTCCTTTTTGAGATGCGGCGACCAGAACTGGACACAATATTCCAGGTGCGGCCTTACCATTGCTTTGTACAATGGCATGATAATATTGGCTGTTTTATTCTCAACCCCTTTTTTAATTACCCCGAGCATGGAATTGGCCTTCTTCATTGCTGACGCACACTGGGTCGATACCTTCATTGAATTGTCCACCAGCACCCCAAGATCTCTCTCCTGAGCTGTCACAGACAGCTCAGAACCCATTAGCCTATAGGTGAAGTTTTGGTTTTTTGCCCCAATGTGCATCACTTTACATTTGTCTATGTTGAAACGCATCTGCCATTTGGCTGCCCATTCCCCCAACTTGGAGAGATCCTTCTGGAGCTCTTCACAATCCTTTCTGGTTTTCACCACCCGGAAATTTTTTGTGTCATCTGCAAACTTGGCTCACGAAAACATGCACACAGGGGCGTAGCTCAAGAAGTGCAGGGGGGGGATGCAACTGCACCGGGAGACACGCTTTAGGAGTGCCACAAGCCGAGCGTGACACTAGTGGCCAAAATGGTGAAAACCTTGGTAATTACGAATAACACCATCATGTTACATATCATCGGAAAGGTAATTTAATGCAGAACACAATGAGACAAACCAGAGTGTGGTATCTTTTCTCTATCACGAATTATGGCCAAAAAACTAGAGAAAAACAAAAACACAATTGTGACGTCACTTCCTGTTGTGATGTCACTACCGGGGCAACCTTCTGCCCTCTGCACTGGGCTACACTTTCATTAGCTATGCCCCTGCGGTTCACTGTGCCTGATTTTTTCTTTTCTTTTGGGAAACCTTCTCCGCCTGGCTTTAAAGGCCAATTACAGTAATCCATAAAGACAGATAAAATGTAAGCACTGAAAAGCCAATAAATGTTTGAAAAAATTCCCGTCCGCAAGAGCTATCGAATAGAAACCTCAGCTAAAGCTGAGCTGTTGGTGCTGTTCCCAGATTGTCCCAGACATCTGGGGGTCGGAGGCAGAGAACACAAAATAGCAAATACTGAGGGCTCAATCCTAACCTGGAGTGAGGCCGGCACAGTTTGGCCAGCAAAGATCGGCCGGCACAAGAGACACCGTAAAGCCCGTTTGGACCACTCTGGGAGTCAGGGAGGATGACGCACATCTGTGTGCTGGCCTCTCTGACTCCGAGAGTGGTCCAAACACGCTTTACGGTGTCTCTTGTGCCGGCCGATCTTTGCTGGCCTAACTGTGCCGGCCTCACTCCAGATTAGGATTGCACCCTGAGTTGGATCTAAAGGACAGCAAACAGAAGGCAACTACCTACTAGTGCTGTTTCCAGGATTCATGCGGGGGTGGGTGGGTTACAAACAGAGGCATCACTAGAGTTTGTGATGCCCGGTGTGAGAGCTCATTGCATCACCCCCATGATGGACGTCCTCCTGTACCGTGCAGAACAAATTTGTACAATATCATAAAAAGGTAAAGGTTTCCCCACGACCGAATGGTCTAGTCGTGCCCGACTGTAGGGGGCGATGCTCATCTCTGTCTCAAAGCCTGTAGAGCCGGCGTTTTGTCTGAGGACAAGCTTCCATGGTCATGTGGCCGGCATGACTCTACGCCGTAGCGCACGGAACGCCGTTCCCTTCCCACCGAAGTGGTCCCTATTTATCTACGTGCTTTCGAACTGCTAGGTTGGCAGCAGCTGGGACAAGCCACGGGAGCTCACGGTCTTGAACCGTCAACCTTCTGGTTGGAAAGCCCAGCAGCAGCGGTTTAACCTGCTGCACCACCACGTCCCTGGTACAATATCATACACACAGCCAGTGATGTCATTCAGGGGGAACGGACCAGAACGGGCGTTCCGGATCCTAACGGGCTCCGTGGCTGCTTCCAGGTTTGTTTGTTTTTTGGTTTTTTTTTCAACATTTGAATTTGAACTCAAAAGTGAGTTCCTGTTCCTAAATCATTTGAATGACACCACTGCACACGGCCTATATGCAGTGACATCACTAGAGTTGGTGTCGCCCGTGTCCCCCCCCCAATCAACCTTATTTATATATATACAATTAATATAGAATAGTACAGGTCACCAGATCAGTGAACTGCCCCTTTCAATACAACCCAGGTCTCGTCCGCCTTCCTTGGGATCAAAGCAAAAGCTGTCGCAGGCCTGTGTTCGGAACCCCGCCAAGGAGTTGTATAGAACCCTCTTGACAAGGGCTGGAACCCTTCGCTCAGTGAGTCTGGCCAATGAAAAGCCTTTGCAGACCACAAAGATGCACCCCCAGCTCACATCCTTCCTTGATGCCCTCCCCCAGCTCACCTGGTAATGGATGAACTGGGAGAAGCTGGAATCGAAGTGTTTGTTGTGGGCCTGGGTGAGGGTCTCGATCAACTGTTCCTGCTCTGCCGTGAGGGTTTTCTCTCCCGCCGATTCCCAGCCCGCCGCTGGACTCTCTTCCCCCTGGTGCTTCTTCTCCTGCCGTAGTTTCCGGCGCAGCCGCAGGGCCTCCTCGGACATAATCACTACGCCAGACGCAAGAGGAGGGTTGGTTTTTTATTTTTCCAAAGACAGGCCTTCGCCCATAGTCATGAGAAATATGGCTGGCATGACACTGCCCTCCCAGACAGTGTGACCAGAGGTGTTTCTACAGGGAGGGCAGAGCTCTAAGTGTTGCAAGAAGCCTTACCCTGTCGTGTAAATCCCTCCTCTCCCTTGCTGCTGTAGCCAGTAAGCAACGCCAAGATGTTGCTGTTCCCTGTGAGGATTGGCTAGAACGGTGCAGGAGAGGAGCGATGTCCACTGCAAGGTAAGGCCTCTTGCAAAACTTAGAGCTTTGCCATCCCTGTAGAAACGCCACTGAGTGTGACAGTGTCCAGGGTATGAACCAATGGCAGAAACAAAGCCCTGTGGCACGGTGCGTTCAGCTGCCCGTGGCCACTCCAGTGTAACACCTTTGAACGGTGTTGCCAATGTGACAACCTCTTTGTAACACCAGCGTTTTCTGGCCTGTCACTGTTTTTTCCTTTCCGTCCACCTGCCACTCTAAGGACATCAGAAGGGCCACGCCGGATCAGGCCAAAGGCCCACTTAGTCCAGCTTCCTGCATCTCACAGTGGCCCACCAGATGCCACAGGGAGCACACAGGGCAACAAGAGGCCTGCATCCTGCTGCCACTCCCTTGCACCTGGCATTCTGAGGTAGCCCACTTCTAAAACTAGGAGGTTGCGCCTACCCTTCAAAGCGTGAAACCTGTGATGGATGTTTCTTCTAGAAATGCAAGGGAGTGGCACCAGGATGCAGGCATCTTGTTGCCTCTTGTGCTCCCAGAGGTATCAGGAGGGCCGTTGTGAGATGCAGGAAGCTGGACGAGATGGGCCTTTGGCCTGATCGAGCAGGACTCTTCTTAGGTTCTTAAATCTGTCCAATCCCCTTTGAAAGGTATCCAAGCCTGGTGCCGTCCCCACATCCTGTGGCAAGGAGTTCCACAGACTAATTACATGTTGGGTAAAGATCCGTGCATCCTGTTGCCACTCCCTTGAATCGGACATTCAGAAACAGGCCACTTCTAAAACAAGGAGTTTACCTATTACGGCTCGTAACCTGTGATGGTTTTTCCCTCTATCAATCTGTCCAATCCCCCCTTAAAAGGCATCGTGGCCAGAAGGCATCACCCCATCCTGTGGCAAGGAGTGCCACAGATTAATTACACCCTGGGCAAAGAAAATATGAAAATCCCTGCTGCGTCAGGGCCAAGCCTTGCAACCTGTGCGGGACGTTTCCTCCAGAAACCTGTCCAACCCCCTTCGAAAGGCAGCTAGGCCAGGCGCCGTCAGCACACCCTGTGGCAAGGAGTTCCACAGACTGGGCGAAGACATATTTCTTTGTGTCCGCTCTCACTCTCCCAGCCATTCGAGCGCCTGCCGCTTGGTTCTGGAGAGCCCCCAAACGTGGTGGCCGTTCCTCGTCGGGGGGGGGGTGCCCCCGCCCCGTTCTCACGTTGGTCGCTCTGCACCTTTTTAAAATTCCTTTTCTGGAGCTCAGCCAAGCCTGTTTGGGCTTCGGTCGGACGGGAGGGCTTCCTAATGGATGAGCACCAGCCCCCAGCCCCCCGCCAACCTGCCAGCAGGGGCGGACCTAGTCAAAATGGCGCCTGGGGCACCCAATAGAGGTGCGCCCCCATGGGAGCCCAGGTCTACCCACCAGAAGCAGCCCCGGGTAGACCTGGGGTCCCCTCGAGGGAGCCCAGGTCTACCCATTAGAAACGGCCGCGGGTAGACCTGGGCTCCCTTCGAGGGAGCCCAGGTCTACTTACGGCTGGTCCCAATGGGCCTACCCGCACAATGTTGCGGGGGCCACTGGCGCTCCCCTAGACGGCCCCAAGACGGCACCCAGGGCTCTTGCCCCCCCTGCCCCCCTAGATCTGCCACTGCCTGCCAGCCCATTTACAGCGCCTGCCAGCCCTCTCTCCTTAACAGCATCCTGCCAAGGGTCAGGGGCGCATGGAGGCATGCGGGCGGCTCCCTTCTGGACGGGCTGCCTTCCAGCTCCGCCTGTGCCCACCGCCACAGCGCAGGCCTCTCCTGTCAAGGGACTGCAATGCATCATCCAGCGGCTGGCATCGCGGCCCGGGAGAACCCTGCGCCCAGCCCTTGCCTCCCGCCTCGCCCAGCCAGACTGTTCTGCTGCTCCCTCCCCGGTGCGCTCAGAAATGTCTTTTTCTGCAACTGGAGGAGGAGATGGATCTATTCTGGGGCTCTGTGTTTTTTCCCCTTTGCTCCCCCCTCTAATGCAACCTGACCCTTTGGCTGGATCGATGCTGAGGGAAGCCAGCTGGGCGGCCTCATCCGTCCAGCTCTTCGAGCGTGGTGTGTGGCTCCCTGGGGAGCTGATGCAGCGATGCTGACAGCAGCCTCCTCCTCCTCCTCCTCCTCTCCCCCCTCCTTGCGCCGCCCTGCAGCCGCCTCGGCCTCCCTCCCCTCCCCTCCCCCCTCACCAAAGACGGCTTTGCAGAAGCAAACACAAGCTCCAGGCTTTTTTTCACGCATGACACTAAAAGCCCCTGCGAGCCCCATTCCTGATGCGCGCGGTGCGCCTGAGCATGGGAGCATTGTTCGCGCGGGACAACCACCCCCAAAAGCCAACCTCGCTTTAGAGCTGTTTCTTTTGTAGCCTGCAGTGGGGAGAAAAATTATTGGGGGACACGGACATACACATACACTCTCTCTGGGAGAGAGTGAGAGAATGAGAGAGAGAAAAAGAGAGAGAGAGAGAGAGAGAGAGGGAGGGAGGGAGGGAGGGAGGGAGGGAGAGGGAGAGAGAGAGAGAGCATTTTGGGGGAGCATCATTCTCCCCCATGTTCAATTTCTTAATGCAAGACGACAGGGGATCTCAGGCTCCCATCTAAACCATATTTGCTTTGCTTCCTGTCCTTTTGGATGTTTAGCAAGCTGAAGATTGCGGCCTAATTTTAATTTATGATTCAGAACTGGGGGGGGGGGCAGGCAAGAGATGCTTTTTCTAGGGGAGGGCGCTTGTCATTGTGTTATTGGTTACTGTGTCATAACGCAGGCCTGTAAAATCGAGGGTCAGAAAAAACAACAACACCTTTTTTCCATTGATGGAATTTGGGGATGGAAATGGATGGAATTTTTTAAGATGAATTTGGGGTGCCGATCCCCAAAACGGGCATCCTTGTTGCCCTATCGCACCTCGGTGCGGAGGTACGGCACAGCCTTGTGAGTGAATGGGCCAAGTGGCTTCCTCGGGAGGAAGCCATGCTGTAGGCATCCTCATGAGCAAGCTACTCGAGCCATTCACTAACACGCCGATGCCCTATGTCTGAAACGAGACATGTAGAGCAAAACTGATGCCAGTCTTGGAATCGGCACACCAAATATACCCAGGAATGGGTCTAACCCAGCATTTCTCAAAAGTATGGATCCGGGACCCATGAGGTGGGTCGCAAACCAATTTCAGGTGGGTCGTGTAGCAACTAGAGGAGCCATCACTGAAAATCTGGGAAGATGGGATGCTGGAAAGGGGGAGGGCTGTGCAATTGTTTTGCTTGGGTCAAGGTTGTAAATAGGCTTTTCCCCCCTTCCTGGTTCACTTTGCTGTTGGGAAATGGCTGAGAAATAACGCAACTTCATGCTGAACTCTCAGGAAAGCAGCAGGCTCTGGCGTCACAATGACACCATTTCCGGTGGACCACAGACAGAGCCTCATTCTAAAAATTGGGTCCCGGTGCAAAAATGTTTGAGAACCACTGGTGTAATTTTTAAGGTAATGAAATGTGCATTTGGCTTGTGTCATGTTGCTGGGGGTTCCTCACTGAGCTGATCCACAAGAGCAATGGGTAATCTGACGAAGAACAACAGGACGGCATTCTTGCCGTCTGCAGGCACAGGGATTGTAATATCTGGTTTAAAGGTAAAGGTTTCCCCACAACACGATGGTCTAGTCATGACCGACTGTAGGGGGCGGTGCTCATCTCCGTTTCTAAGCCTGTAGAGCCGGCGTTTTGTCCGAGGACAAGCTTCCGTGGTCATGTGGCCAGCCTGACTCTACGCCAAGGCGCACAGAACGCCGTTCCCTTCCCACCGAAGTGGCCCCTATTTATCTACTTGCATTTAGGTGCTTTCGAACTGCTAGGTTGGCAGGAGCTGGGACAAGCGACGGGAGCTCACTCCATCACGCAGTCTTGAACTACCAACCTTCCGGTCGGAAAGCCCAGCAGCAGCGGTTTAACCCGCTGCGCCACCACGTCCCTATCTAATATCTGGTTTAGGAGACCCTAAGAGTTTGCCTGGCCTAAGAGGTATGGACAGAGCTCAGCAGAAACTGGGCACGAGCCCTGGGATATCTCCCAGAATTGTGCACAACAGTGCAAGGGGTCTTCCTCCGGCAAACAGGCAGAAAAAAAGACAAACAGTTCCACTTTTGCTGCTTTTGACGCCTGGAGTCTGCTGCCAACCCCCCCCCCCCCGATCAGCTGTGCAAGGCCTCCACTCTGACTTCCTTATTCCTCACACCGTTAGAACAAGCCCATCATTCCCTGCTGCTACTCAGAGCGCAGTCCTACCCTGGAGTGAGGCCGGCACAGCTAGGCCAGCAAAGTTTGGCCGGCACAAGGGACACCGTCAAGTGTGTTTGGACCACTCTGGGAGTCAGAGAGGCCAGAACAGAGACGTGCGCCATCCTCCCTGACTCCGAGAGTGGTCCAAACGCCACTCCCTTGTATCTGGCATTCTGAGGTAAATTTCTGAGGTAACATTCTGAGGTAAA
>JAJKFI010000090.1:1855064-1885835 GCA_029204185.1 Lerista edwardsae
GAGGCAAATAAAGCAAAGTTTGGCCGGCACAAGGGACACCATCAAGTATGTTTGGACCACTCTTGGAGTCAGATTGGCCAGCACACAGACGGGCGCCATCCTCCCTGACTCCGAGAGTGGTCCAAACGCACTTTACGGTGGCCCTTGTGCCGGCCAAACCTTGCTGGCCTCATGGTGCTGGCCTCACTCCAGGTTAGGATGGCGCCCTCAGCCTCCGTGAAACCAGCCAGTTCGCCTTCCCCAGTTTAGCCGGCCACTGCGGCCTTCCTGTTCCATTCCTGGGCGCATCTCTAGATTGTACGCGCCTTGGGGCAGGGGCCTCGCCACTCATGGAACGCTCAGGGGGGCGCCGAAGACACAATCGTGGTTAATATAGTGGAAAACTGCTGTGATAGGGATTCCATGGGGAAGACACGCCCCCGGTCCCATCTGATTGGATGGATGCGCTTCTGATTCACCCAGCGTCCTTGACAAAAGTGGGGGAACAGGGGGGCACTTACTGTCTTTCCTCATGCCCACGGCCAGGCACTTCTGGTAGCGGCAGGCCTGGCAGTGGCGCCGCTTGGCCTTGGTGATGCTGCAGGTGCGCGTGAACGGGCAGGTGAACTCGGTGCCCTTGATGACGGTCCGCCTACGGGACAGAGGCAGGGGTGATGTCACAAGGTGGTGAGGTCACGCAGTGGGGACTTGGATGAGCGAGGCCTATGAGTAGTGGTGTCATTCAAATGATTTAGGAACAGGAACTCACTTTTGATTGGCACTTGTCGGGAACCCGGAACCAGCCACGGAGCCCGTTAGGATCCGGAACGCCCGTTCCGGTCCGTTCCCCCTGAATGACATCACTGCCTTCGCCCCCCCCCAGGAATCCGGAGTTGCTCCCTTTAACCCTTTGAGTGCCGGCCAACCAAGAAGAAAAGCTCTTTGCAGAGGAATTGGGAGGGGGGAGAGTGAAGTGGGCGGAGTCAGCCCTAATTTTAACTAGTGGAGCTGAGTTCCCCCACGTTCCCCCTGCATGACATCACTGCCTATGAGGCTGCCCATCCCTGTTGTAGAAGGAGGGGGGTGGGGAGAGTGGGGGGGGCACACATACCGGAAGAAGCCCTTACAGCCTTCACAGGTCATGGCGTGGAAGTGGTAGCCGGTCGCCCGGTCCCCGCAGACGGCGCAGGTCTTCTCATCCCCCTCGAGGTCCGTGTCCCCCCGGCTCGAGGCCGTGGCACCAGGGCTGCCGCTGCTGCAGCTCTCGCCATTGGAAAAGCTCTGCATGGGGGGGGGCACCTCTGAACCCCCGCAGACCCGTGTCCTCCTGGGACGGCCGAGAAGGAATTCATCAGCAGCGATCACATTACCTTCGTCAGTTCCCTCCCTCTTTTGCCACATCCAGTCTGTAAGCGCCTCAGGGCAGAGACCGTTTCTAGCCCACTTTCCCACAAAAGTCATTCACAACGGGATTTACACAGGAGGAGGGCTGGCCAAAATTTCCCTAAGACCCCACGCCACCCCAGGACTCGGGGAGGACGGACGGACATGAATTGCTTTTATCCCTTTCCTGGCTCACTGGATTCAAGATGCAAGCCCGGAACGCAAATGAGGAAGAGAACGTTTGGAAGGCAGGAGAGTGGTAGGCTTCTTGCACTCCGCCCTCCTGCCCTCCACACTTCCTGTGTCACTCCAGTCCTTTTTTCCTTCTTGACAGTCTAGCCCACCTCTTTGCTGTCCACACTTCCTGCCCTGCTCCTCTTTCACACTGACCGTCTAGCCCACGTCTTTGCTGTCCACACTTCCTGCCCTGCTCCTCTTTCACACTGACAGTCTAGCCCACCTCTTTGCTGTCAACACTTCCTGCCCTGCTCCTTTTTCACACTGACTAGCCCACCTCTTTACTGTCCACACTTTCTGCCCTGCTCCTCCTTCACAGTGACAGTCTAGCCCACCACTCTACTCCACCTTTCCTTTTCCGTTTCCAACTTCTGTTACGGACCCAGGAAGTTCAAAGAGGAGGAGAGGTAGGTGGTAGCTGCCCCACCACAGTGGGGAAATCAGGGTGGGGGGGCACAGGGGTATCTATCCCCCAGCCGTCCTCTCAAGCTTCTGAGACACAACTTGATTTTCCTTCCTGCAGCTTCCGGACCAGCCAGTGGCACAAAGCAGCAGTTATGCAACTCGGAAAGAAGCAAAGGTCAGGAGAAAGTGGCCGGGCAGCTTGCAGGAATTGGAGATCCGAGCTGGGCTGGGCTGGGGGGGGGGCAGAGCAAAGCCGACCCAGATTTTCTCTTTTGGAACATGCCGATCCCCCATTGGAGGCACCTGCCGATTGCCTGTCTGGAGCAGAGAGAAGGGTAGAGGGACGGGGGGGGGCCTTGCTGCTTCTGCTATCCCCCCCATCAAGGTTCGGCATTGCTGCAGAAGGCCCCCTGCTGATTGCCGAGACCACTCTATGGGCGATGGTGGGAGTGGGGCCCATCGAGGGCAGTGCGTTGTGGGGCCTCACGAACCCAGAGGCAGCCTTGCCCCTCTCTCCCCCCTGGTACTAGCATGCGTTCGTCCGGGACGACTGTGCCCTGGCCAAATGCGCCAGGCCATTGGCGTCCCTGGACTGTCAGATTGTTGGCGCCCCAGTTATTAGCCCCTCGCTCTAACCGGACGACAAAACCCCGTGCTTGGCCCGCGAAGCCTTTGATTCCAGCCCTCACCCTCCCTTTGCGCATTGAGCAATAAAAAGCCCGTCTGATACAAATAGCCATTTAAGGACCCAAATGTCCGGGATGCAGATGGAATGGGCACAAATATCCCATTCTGGGACCCCTTGATTCGGGGGCACAGGCACTCTCTCCCCTGCCCTCAAGCGGTCCCTGCACCTCACTCGCACCTTGCCCAGGTAGCGCACCCACCCAGGCATGGCTTACCAGTTGGAGGTACAGCAGTCTCTGTGTATGCGTTTGTGCGCGCGCGTGTGTGTGCGCGCGCATGTGTGTCCGTCCCAGGGAGTGAGTGAGTGAGTGAGTGAGTGAGTGTGTGTGTGTGTGTGTGTGTGTGTGTGTGAAACAGGCTCCCCTCCCCGGGCCCTGTGTTTGCTCCCAGCGCTGTTCCACGTCCGGGCAGAAGACTTCCCGAGATAAGGCCAGGTGGAATTTGGACCTTGCCCGTGAGGACAAAAAAAGGAGCGGGCAGGAACAGCTGGTGCGTCTGTGTGGGAGCGCTGGGGGGGGGCACAGAGGTGTCACGAGGGTTTGCGCCACCCGGTGCAAGAGCTCTTTGTGCCAGCCCCACGATGGACCTCCTCCCGTGCCAGACCCTACAGAATAAATGATAATATCAGACACACGGCCTCAATTAAGTGGCTTCTCTAGGGTTCACTAGGGTAGCCTCAATTAAGTGGCTTCTCTAAGGTTCACTAGGGTGTGCAAAAAAAAAAAATGCGCCCCCCCCCAAAAAGGTTTGCAGGCTCTGCCTGGTTTGAAACGTCACCTATTCGATCCTGGGCTGATTCTAGCCCCCTGGAGGCCTTCCATGGGGCAGCTGAAGGAGACCCGCTTGAATTTTGCGGCTCTCTTGGGGACAGCCTCGCACGTCTTCCTGCGCTCGCAGAGTCCCATGGGGCTCCCGGAGGAGGCAGTGATGGAGCTGTCAGCGGGAAAATGAAGACACCCTGTTCAAATATAATTATCTCCTCTCGCTGAGCTACCGCCGGTGGGGAGGGAGAGGGACGCCGGGGGAGCAGGGATTGGCCCGGTTTGGCTCGGCGCAGATTAATCAAGCTTTTCATAGTTTCATTAGCGGGAAATTGGTCTTCAGCACCAGGGGAGCAGGGTATTAATCAGGCCTCTGGGAACGAAATGATAGCTGCACTGCAGCCAGGTTCAGCTCTTTTCTCGGGGGGGGGGGATCCGCCTTCTTCTCACCCCCAACGACAGATGTGCCATCACATCCCCTTCTTCCAGAGGCCAGGTGTGAAGCCACACAGGTAGGTGCAAACTGGGGTGGATTAATCCCCCCCCCCCCCGCAGTATCCTTGCCTCACACTCAGATCCCTCTGTTTGGCCCTCCCCAGCGCTGTCCAAATGCTGACTGTGTTGTATTTCTTTACCCGACATGTAATTAGTCTGTGGAACTCCTTGCCACAGGACGTGGGGGCGGCGGCACCAGGCCTGGATGCCTTTCAAAGGGGATTGGATAGATTTGAGAACATTAAGAAGAGCCCCACTGGATCAGGCTAAAGGCCCGCCTCGTCCAGCTTCCTGCATCTCACAGTGGCCCACCAGATGCCTCAGGGAGCACACGAGACAACAAGATGCCTGCATCTTGTGGCCACTCTCCTGCATTTCTAGAAGAAACCTCCATCACAGGTTACATGCTCTGATTTTCCTGATTTTAGAAGGCTAGCTCAGAGTACCAGATGCAAGGGAGCGGCCACAGGACGCAGGCATCTTGTTGTCCTGTGTGCTCCCTGAGGCATCTGGTGGGCCACTGTGAGATGCAGGAAGCTGGACTAGGTGGGCCTTTGGCCTGATCATGCCGGCCTTTTCTTATATTCTTGTGTAAGTGCTTTGGGGCAGGGACCTGCCTGTGGCTTCTCTGTCTTGCACTGTGACCAATAAGGGTGCTTAATATTATTAGATTCAACCTCTGTGATACGCCCAAGAACCCTGCTGGGCTCACTCTGCGAATGAAGTTCTTCTTTGCTCCTTCCAGGCCTGAGCTATGTCTATCCCCAGATCACCTCAAGCACCTAAGCCTGATTAAGTGTTTCTGGCTGCAGACCAAGTGTCACCTGCATCTTAGCTGCTGCAAGGCAGACTTCTGGGGTGGTTCTTAGTCAACCCCCCCCCCACCAAAAGCTCCATCTGTTCCATGCTTCTGAGGTCATTGGCCGGCCCATCTATGTGGCCAATTGAAACACTTGCCTCAGGTAGCAGATTGGTCCACCAACATTCCTCCACTGCTCCTTACTTAGAAAGCTCTCCCCACACACCTTTCATCTCCCTACACCCTCACTCTGCCACAACCTACACCCACACCTCTGCCTCTCCCAGGTGCTACTTTTCTCCCCAGGGCCCTTGTTACCTGTGCAGCTCTCAACTTCACCTGTAGCAGGCACAGGTCCTGCAATAACCCTGTGATTCCTGGGCTTGCACAGACAAGGGGGGCCCACTGCTGATACCATCCACCAATTTCCCCGGGGAAAATCTTCCGCATTTTCCATTACAGGGGGCAGGATTTGGCAGGCTGCCTCCGACATCAAGTGGTCTTGGGCTGGCCCCGATCACAGGGGGGCATGCATTATTATTTAAAAGATTTCCACCTCACCTTTTCCCACAATGAAGGGGACTCAAGGCAGCTTGCCTGAAACAGAATAAAAACATTTTAAAAAAAAAATCAGAATAAAAACGGATCAAAACAACCAGATCACCAACATTAAACACACACACAATTTCATTAAAAAGTGCCAATCACTCATTCAAATGCTCTCCTAAAAAGCAAGGACTTGAGGCCCCGCGGAAAGGTGTCAAGAGAGGGAGTTCTTCATTCAAGGGGAAGGACATTCTACAATCAGGGAGTCACCACTGAGAAGGTCCTATTCCGAGACGCCACCCCCCCCTCCCAAACAAACCACGTTGGAATATCTGTGTTCTAGCAAACGTTATTGCCAATTAACCAGAAAATGTTTTATTTATTTACTTAATTAAATTTGATTTTGTCGTGGGGGAGGGGTATGCAAAATCTGGCCCTGGATAGCCATTTTCTTTGCTATGCCACTGGATAGGGCTGAAAAAATGAACAAAAATCAATGTCTTATTTGAGGTGCTTCAGCTGAGTAACACAGGGTTGCAGCCTTACTGAACACAATGGGCTTGTTGGTGTTCAGTCGCTAAGTCATGTCTGACTCTTTGCGACCCCCTGGACCACAGCACGCCAGGCCTCCCTGCCCTCCTGTAGCCTCTGGAGTTCCGGAGCCCAATTTCATTTTCACTGCTTCGGTGACACTGTCTAACCATCTCCTCCTCTGCCGCCCCCTTCTCCTTTGGCCTTCCATCTTTCCCAGCATGAGGGTCTTTTCTAAAGAGTCCTCTTTTCTCAGGAGGTGGCCAAAGGATTTGAGCTTCAACTTCAGGATTTGTCCTTCCAGGGAGCCATCAGGCTTGACTTCCTGTAGGACTGACCGATTGGATCTTACTTACAATGGGCTTGCTTCTGAGTAAAATAAAAAACACCCTTGTCCAAACGCCTTGACTTATTCATCTTACTTGTGGCGATTACAATCGCTCCATCGCCCGCACTTTCCTGAGCGACCACGGTAAGACAGACAGCTCCCTGCCCACAAGGAGCTTACAATCTGACACAATCTTTGATGGGGGGCAGGGAAGCGAGAATCGAGGGGAAGGGGAGGTCCCTTAACACACACTGAAAGGTTTTGTTCCAGCTGGGAATGAGGTTGAAGGGAGTGAGCCAGAAAGGGCCTTTTGAAGAGGGATTTAAAGGAAAAGAGAGGGCAAGAGATGACATTTTTTGGTCTATGCTCAGCCTGCTGTTATTGATTCACCCCCTTTCTTTCTCTGTGCTTTTAAAAACTGCATGCAAGGTAGGCAGGCAGCAGGTGCAGTTTTTTTTCCCTTTGGCTGGCAAATTTTTGGCTCCAATTTGATCCCCTGGGTCTCATCCCTTCACAAAAATGTGTGTGTGTCCCTCCACTTTGCACAATTCCACATTGCCTCCTGTTCAATGCCTTTCTTGGGATGCCCAAGGGAAACATCTCTCTTTCCTCATGTTTGGGGCGCTGGAGGAGAAGGAGAGAGAGAGAGAGAGAGAGAGAGAGAGAGAGAGAGAGAGAGAGAGAATGACGCAGGTTTTTCTCTCTCAATCTCTCTCTCTCCCCCCTTTACCTCTATCATGTTGGCAGACAAGTTAACCCTTCCTGGAATTTGTAGATATCTGCAATGAAGATATTTGCTGGGGGCAGGAACTCATTGCAGGAAAGAAAAGTCCTGCGGGGATCCTGGGGTGCAGGAAATGAGAGGCAAAAATAATTCAGGCAGAAGTGGTGGTTTGCGCGTGATGACGGTTGATATTAATGGGGGAGGGAAATCATTCAAAGGTTGCCATGTTCCAAGTAACTGCCCTGCTCCTGTGCCGTTAGATTGGATTGCCAACTTTTGGCACAGAGATTCACTCTGCTCCTTTCTAAGGTCCCCATCCAATCCAAACTTTGCAGCACCAGCAATACACAGCCCCCCAGGGTATCATTGAATAAAGGTAAAGGTTTCCCCACGACTAAATGGTCTAGTCGTGACCGACTGTAGGGGGCGGTGCTCATCTCCGTTTCTAAGCCTGTAGAGCCAGCGTTTGTCCAAGGACAAGCTTCCGTGGTCATGTGGCCGGCATGACTACATGCCGTGGAGCACGGAACGCCATTACCTTCCTGCTGAAGAGGCACCTATTTTTCTACTGGCATTTTTAGGTGCTTTCGTACTGCTAAGTTGGCAGGAGCTGGGACAAGCGACGGGAGCTCACTCCATCACGCGGTCTTGAACTCCCAATCTTCTGGTAAGAAAGCCCAGCAACAGCGGTTTAACCTGCAGCGCCACCACATCCCTTCATTGAATACCATTCCCTTATCTTGAATACCTTTTCCCTTACCTCGAAGAGACCCCCTAGGACTTCCCCCCACCACAGGATGCAGCACACACCCCATAGGCAGGTCCAAGTCATGACCCCACGACTCGACTTGCAAGTCGTCACGCATGGCCGCAGCGACTCGACTCATGCAAAATTTTGAGTCTTTCGACTCGAGTTGCGAGTCATTTTGGAGAAATGAATTCCCCGCCCTATTCCAGTCCACCTGAGCTAGGCCACTGCTCTAAAAAAATATTTTAGAGTTGGGAAGGTGCCAGAATGAGCAAAGGGAAAGGCGACAATCTTCGGGGCTTTTTTTGAGCGGAGGAAAAGGGAGACAAAAGGGAGAGATGACAGAGAGGTCTAAAATTATGCCGAGCACATGGGGGGAGAGAGAGAGAAAGAGAGAGAGGGAAGTTTTTTCCATCTCTCCGCACCGGAGAACCAGGAGGTCTCCAGGTTACTGGGTGCAAAGGAGTGGCAACAGGATGCAAGCATCTTGTGGTCTCATGCCTCCCTGGGGCACCTGGTGGGCCGCTGTGAGATACAGGAAGCTGGACTAGAGGGGCCTTTGGCCTGATCCAGTGGGGCTCTTCTTATGTTCTTATGAGGTCACCCAATTAAAGTGACTGGCAGGGGAATTTGGGACGGACCAAAGAAAGTGTGTGTGTGTGTGTGTGTGTGTGTGTGTGTGTATCTGAGAGAGAGAGAGAGAGAGAGAGAGAGAATATGTGTTACATAGCGCCAGAGGCGGATCTGGGGGGGGAATCTCTAAGTTTTGCAAGAATCCACACCTTGCAGTGGAAAACACTCCTCTCCTGCACTGTTCTAGCCAATCCTCACAGGGAACAGCAACATCTTGGCATTGCTTACTGGCTACAGCAGCAAGGGAGAGGAGGGATTTACATGACAGGGTAAGGCTTCTTGCAACACTTACAGATTTGCCCCCCCTTTAGATCCGCCTCTGCATAGCGCTTTGCAGAAATCATGGCCACAAGATGCACAGCCCAGGCCACGAGCCTCGGTGGCTTCCCAGGGGGATGTGACCAAGTTAGGGGAACGGACGGGTGCAATCGAGGGGGCCTGAACTTGCAGGGGGCCTCTGAGTCCCAGTCGCAGGGGGCGCACTGGTGGGGGCGAAAGATGCCTCTCTCTCCTGCCTGTGGGGCTGCAGCGGGAAGAGCAGGACTAGATGAGCCTTTGGCCTGATCCACCAGGGCTTATTCGAGGACAGTTGAGAGTGTATCCTCCATGTATGCAGGGAGGGACAAACAGCAGAAGACTTTCTTTCTGAGTTCCCCAGAGGCAGCTGCTTGCAGGAGCCTGGGCTTGTTCGGCTTCTGCCCTGCCCTGCCCTAGCGGGGCCCTCCCCACGTTCTCACGTGCCCGGGTGTCTCTTGGCTGCGCTTGTGCGCGCCGGAGACGTGCGTCGCTCGAACAGGGTCTGCCGATCTGGGGGCGGGAGCGCATCACTGCAAGCGCACCGGTGGGTGTATAATTGCGGCTGCTGATGCACAGCCACCAGCTAGGTGTGCTGGAAGAGGAGACAGACACAGAGAAATCTGTGCCACTCTCCCTCCCTCCCTCCCCACCCCCCCCTGTCGGAACCGAGGCTCCCAACTCTGCACCGAGAGAAGGAAGGAGGCGTTTTTCTTCTGGTGGGGCAAGAGGCGACACCTGGGGGTGCTTTCTGCAGGTGCCACTAAACGAGGTGGAGTCTGGCCTTGGGGGCGCGTGAGCTCAGAAGGGCCGGCACAGATTGGCAAGGAGCGTTCCAGGGTTCATTGTTGGGAAGGTGCGGTCAGAGATTGAACTGGGGGCTTTGTGGTGGCCACAGGAGGGGCTTGCTTGACGCGTTCACAAACACGCACCCCCCCCGGACAAAGGCATGTGAAGCAAGGCCTGTCCCCCGTGGAGAATATCGAAGGGATCTAGCACCTAGTGGCACAAACATTTTTAACACCCCTGGGATGTTCACACCCCCTGGGGGGGGGACGAGGTCCAGAACACCCTCAGGACGTCTGGGAGGTGATCTGAGGGAAGGACAGGTTGCACATCGGAGGCAGGCTCCTGGAGGTGTTCAAATGGCACGTCCGGTTTTCACGAAAACTCCTAAGGCCTGCAGGAGAGGGGCGTCAAGCATCAGTAGGTTCAAACTGCATGTCGCGAGGCTGACTTGTGGAACTCCTAGCCACAAGATGTCGGAATGGCTCAAAAAAGGGGACTAGGTAAATTTGGGGCCGCTAGGTAAGGTTACCCGATACAAACGGCGTGCGGCGAGGTTAACTTGTGGAACTCCTAGCCACAAGAGGTCGGAATGGCTCGAAAAGGTAAATTTGAGGTAAATTTGGGGCTGCTAGGCAGGGTTCCCAGATGCCAACTGGGACAGAGCGCCTATACCTTTAACCACTGTGTAGAAGAGGGAATTTGGGCAGGTGCAGCTTTTGAAACCCTTCCATCATGAACCAAATTCCCAAATTCCTGCCCAAATTCCCTCTTCTATACAGTGGTTAAAGATAGAGGCGCTCTGTCCCAGTCGGTATCTGGGAACCCTAAACATGAGGGGGCCCCCCCGAAGCAATTTCTTTGGCCCCCGTAATAATTGGGCTCTCACAATGTGATAACTGGGTTCTCCTCTCCTACCTTGAAACTGGGAACAAGATTTGCACATTTTCTCTTCTGCAAGCCTATTGCAGCGGACGGGTTTCATTGGGAGAACAACATGCTTACTTCCTCCTGCCGCCGCCTGCTTAACGACATCACTTCCTGTTTTATGACATCACTTCCGGCCCTCGGCAGGCACCATGAATGCTACTGGGCCTGCTGTACGAAACGGGTTTGACGCCCCTGCTGCCTCCCATATGCCTTGGGATCTGCCGCTGGGATGCAAGGAGGCACGCCTCTAAATAATAATAATAATAATAATAATAATAATAATAATAATAATAATAATAATAATAATACTTAGTATTTATATACCGCCTTTCTAGGTCATTAGATTGCTCTTTTGACTTTATTATTCAAGGCGGTTTACATAGGCAGGCATTTCTAAACCCAAAGGGTTTTTACAATCACAAATAGTTCTAATCTTACAAGAACGGCTACATTCAGATGGACATTTTCAAGTCCAGCCTTCCTTTCTAGCCGCAGGACTGCCTTCCTGCCGGCTGATAAACGGCTTCTTGCTCTCACCAAGAACAGCTGGTCCGACACAACTCCCCTCTCACAGGCAGCCAGACACAGCTCAAATCTTATCAGCCGCATTCTCGAGGTCTGCCGCTCACGGAAACTTCCTGTGTTCTCGAACTGGCGACCTTCGGATCTTATCTTCGGGCATGACTGCGGCTTTTACCCTCTCGGCTGGACGTCCTGCTAGAAGTGTGGTACCCGGGGCAGTGTCCCCCCTTTCCCTCCTTAGCTATGCCACTGACTTTCCCTGTAACAGAGAATGCACAGTGGGGTTTTGGGCAGGGCAAAGCAAGAGACCCTCCACAGCTCTGGCCCCAGATTTGCCCCTCCCCACCTTGCACCCATCTCCACCTCATTTGCTCCATGCAAATGCTAAAATTGCAAAGTGGGGGGGGGGAGGCTTGGCCAAGGTCCAGCAGTTCCTTGGTTTTTTGAAACAGCCCAGTTGCTGTTTTTTTGGGGGGGGGGAATGCCTCTTGCTGACGAACATAGATCTATGGCCCAGGGATGGGCAGAGGTGTGGTTTGTTGGGGAGGGGGGGTGGAAACTGAATGGAGCCGGGGCTTTCTGTCTCCACCGCCTCCCCCCCCCCCAGGTCTGGCTGAACCACATTAATTTTTCATCCCCAGCTTCTTGGGCGTTCAATTAAACATGAGGAGAAAACAGAGGGAGAAAGCGCCCAAAGTGAAGGCCTTTCATCAGTTCTAAGTGGGTCACGGCGGGTGACAGAAGCCGGCGCAGGCCTGTCTCTTTTTGACATCTTAAGTGCACCAAAAGCAGCAGGAGTGTTTGTGGGCCCCCCTCCAAAAAGACACCCACCACGTGCACGTAGCCTGTGCAACTTTTCCGGGAAACCAGCAGCTGAGTCGGTGGAACCAGCCTTCTTAACCTCTGCAAAAGGCAACAGAATGCCCCCATCTCCGGAATCTTCACAACAAGCTTGTAAGGTAGGCCGGTGGATTTTATTCCTTTGGAAGGCCAGCAGGGCTTTCCTTTGGCCTGTTGCAGCCAATTCTTTTTCTCCTTGACTCGTTAATTAGTTTATTCCTCCTTTACCCGTGGTATTCAAACTGGTAAAGGAGACCCACTTGGTGGGTCGCGACCTGATGTCAGGTGGGTCACGGAAAGCTGGGAGCAACCATCTTGGGCACTGCTGAGCTCACTCTTGCTATATTCCTTTTGTGAGCGTTCACACTTTGAATTTTCAAGTGAGGGTTTCTGTTTTTTTTTTTTTTTGCTTTTAATTCAGTGCTTTTTACATAATATTTTGCCCTAATTTTGCTTTCTGTCAAAGAGGTTTCCTGGTTGTGCAATTGCTGTAGTCCGAGAAGTCCAGTTTGCATTCCAGGAGTGTCATTTGATTACATCACACGGACGGCACTTTCTGCACGATGATGGCATTTCTGGCTATGACATCATTTCCAGGTTAATGACATCACTTCCAGTGGGTCCCAACAGGAGTGCCATTCTAAAAAGTGGATCCCTGTCTAAAACGTTTGAGAACCACTGTCTTACAGTACACAATTCATTCCTCCTTTATTAATTTATTAGGTAATGAGCAAATATTTCAAAAGGGCAATTGGAGATTTTCCCTACTCCTGATTTCCTTACGCCCCCCCCCCCAAAGAGACGGGGGGGATAGGGAGAGAATGCGGGGGGGGGAAAGAAATGTCCAGTGTTTGTTGTTGTTTATACATCACTTCCCAATCAAAATTAGTTCACAAGAATTGTAAACTGGTAAAAATAAATCAGTAAATGGTTCTCTGCCCCCAAAGGGCTTACAATCTACAAAAGATGCAGAAGAGACACCAGCAACAGCCACTGGAAAAGCCACCCATACTGGGATAAAGGGGGCCAGTTGCTCTCCCCAAGTAGTTGTATGCCTAATAAAGTTGTGTATTGTATTGTATCCTATCCTATGGTATTGAATCGTAGTAATCATAAGAGGAGCACCACTTTAAAAAGTGCCTCTTGTTCCAGCTAGTAGGAGTTTTGCAAATCCTGTACATGCAAGAAATGCACCTTGCAAACTTGGAAGGGGGCAAGAACAGGCTGCCAAATTAAAACATTCCACGGCTACAAATACATGCAATAAATGCAAAATGCAAACTTGGAAATGGGGCGGGGGGAAGAACAGACTGCGAAATGCAATAACCCAGCTCCTGCACATAAATGCAGCAGATGCAAAATGTAAACTTGGAAGGAGGGGAGAACAGGCTGCCAAATTAAATGATACTACTCCTGCAAGCACACTTAAGAAATGCAAAAGGCAAACTTGGAAGGGGGGGAAGAGGAGCTGCAAAATGCAATAATCCAGGTTCCTGCAAAGACATGCAAGAAATGCAAATTGCTAACTTGAGGGGGGGGGGAACATTCCTCAAAATCAAACCATTCCGCTCCTGAGCCATAACTCAGTGAAACACTCCCCCCCCCTCTCCTAAAAGGGTCAGTCCCCATCTCCGAGTTGTTGCACCTCAAGCCCGGTTTGGGGGGGGGGCAGGACCTACCCTGACGCTCTGTTTACTACCACGGTGTGAACTCACTTTTGCCACTGCAGCAGAAGCCAGCGGCTCTCCCTCATTGGCTGCCTGCGCCTGCCACTCAAAGTCCTGGGCATCTTCAGGTCCACCAATATGCTTATATAGGCTGGGGAGCCGGGGCGCGAGGGGGGGCCAGTCTGTGAATGAGAGCGAGCGCGCGAGGCGGCGAGAGGAAGGACCAGAGCATCTTTGCGGAGCACCCCTCGGGTACCAGCCCGGCAGGCGCCATGAGTAAGGTGAGAGGAGGATGCGGGCGTGCGGAGGGATGCGGACGGGGAGGGAGCCGGGGCGAGGGTCGTTTGAATGTTTTCCCCAAGGGATGCTCCAGTTGAGAGATGCGGCGTCTCCCCCTCGTTTGGCGAGATGGGTTGGAAGGGATGGACGAGGTTTCGGAAGACCCAGCCCGTCGGCGTGTGCCTAGACGCGAGACTCGGGTGGAATTGTGTAACGTGTGCACCTAGGGGAGGCAGGCAGGCAAGCTGGTGCGGTGTGGTTCTGCCCGTGTGCGTCTGTGTGTGTGTGTGACCCACGTCCCCTTTCGTAAACATCGGGCTAAGTGTGTAGGGGAGAAGGATGTAGCCGTGCACGGAAAAGAGAGAGAGACAAAAACACAGACACACAGACACACACAGCCAACTTTGTATTGGGTTGCAACAAGGAGGAGAGGAAAAAGATTTTCTTTTTCAAGATAAGGAGGCAAAAATTGGGAGGAATTGAGCCACCTGCACAGTGTGTGTGTGTGTGTGTTATGTGTGTTGCAAGAGGGGAATCCCTTGTTCTGTTCTTTTTTTTTTTGGTAAGTCATTCTGAGCTGGGGGGGGGGTGCCCACCGAGAAACCCAGAGAAGTGCTCCTGTACTTTTATTTTAGGCGTGGGAATTTCAGTGGAAGCAGATTTTTCTCCCCCCCCCCACACACACACATGAAAAAGCTGGAAAAAAAACATTTCCCCTTCTGCATAACTGTTAAAAGAGACAGTGTATCTCTTGTGTAGCTGCTCGTCCCTGGTGGCCGGTGTTTGGGTGTGCGCAAGGTGCGCAGAGCACATTGGTCCGCATTGATCTCTTGCACAGTTTGGGCATGCCAGATCCAGCTGTGTGGCTCAGAAATTTTGTGTGTGTGTGTGTGTGTGTGTGTGTGTGTGTGTGTGTGTGTGAGAGAGAGAGAGAGAGAGAGAGAGAGAGAGAGAGAGAGATCTAACTGAATCCAGGCTCTTAAGCCATAAAATCCCTCACTGAGAGCCAATCACTCAGCTCTCTCACACCGTGTGTGTGCGCACACTGATCCCAATGTGCGCGCTGTTAACTCTGGAGCAAGTCAAGAGAGCCCACTGGGTGCATGTGATCCGATTCTGGTAGTCGGGGTGAGAATCCCCTTGTTTTGTCCGGGAGAGAGAGAGAGAGAGAGAGTCGAGGTTTGACAGAGGTTTTCAAAAATAATGAGAGGTCTGGGAACGACAGAGGCAGAGAGATCTGTGGGTATTTGCGACTCAGAAGGCACCCAATTAAATTGATTGGCAGCAGGGCCTGACAAAAGGCATAAGAACATAAGAAGAGCCCTGCTGGATCAGGCCAAAGGCCCACCTAGTCCAGCTTCCTGTATCTCACAGTGGCCCACCAGGTGCCCCAGGGAGGCATGAGACAACAAGATGCCTGCATCCTGTGGCCACTCCCTTGCACCCGGTACCAAGGCATGCCGGGGAGATCACCCGAAGCTTGGTGGTGGATTTAGATGGCTTGAAAATCAAAGTGCCAGCCAGTCCCTGGAGGACGGTTCAGTGGCCATTCTTAGCCCTGGCAGCTCACCAAGCCTCCTTGGACGGATGCAGTCTACCTTTGAGTCCTAGAGAGGAGCATCAGGGAAAGGCTGCTGCCTTCTCACCTTGTTGGTTGGTTTTCCCCAAGGCTTCCCTTCCAGTTTGTCCACTGATGGGAACGAGGGGCCTTGGGCCACGTCCGGTTTTCCTTCTTCAGGTGGCCTGGCTGCCCACTTTGAGAGCTCCGTTGAACCTCCACGGTTGGAGGCAGTCTACCTTGGAGTGCCAAATGCCGGAGACTCGGGCACGGGGCTTGGCTGTCACCTTTGGCATCCAGCATGGGAATTGCCGGGATGCTGGGGAGAAGGTAAAGCCCTTTACGGCTCGGGTCCGGGGTATTTGAGGGACCGCCTCCTTCCATATAATCCAACCCATACCCTTAGATCATCTGGGGGGGGGGGCCCTTTTGACTGTGCCGCCGCCAGGAGAAGTGAGAGGGGTGGCGGCCAGGAAGAGGTCCTTCTCGGTGGTGGCCCCCCAACTCTGGAACACCCTCCCCTTAGAATTGAGAACTGCTCCCTCTTTGTTTACATTTCGGCGGGGGCTGAAGACCTTTTTATTCCAAAAAGCTTTTAACTGTTGACAGGCTGGCTGGCTGGTTATTATGATCCACGGGGTTTGCTTTTTAAATTGTTTTTAAATTGTTTGTGTTTTTAATCTTACATAAGAACATAAGAAGAGCCCTGCTGAATCAGGCCAAAGGCCCATCTAGTCCAGCTTCCTGTATCTCACAGCGGCCCACCAGGTGCCCCAGGAAGGCATGAGACTACAAGATGCTTGCATCCTGTTGCCACTCCCTTGCACCCGGTACCAGTAGCCCATCACCTTTGTAAGGAGGTTGCACAATCCATCATCGCCTATAGCCCACGATGGACCTTTCCTCCAGATATCTGTCCAATCCCCTCTTGAAGGCATCAAGACCAGATGCCATCACCACCTCCTGTGGCGAGGAGTTCCACAGATTAACTACCCGCTGTTAGTTATTATTGTTTAATACTGTTTTTAACTGTTTTTAATGTTAATTGTTATACTGTATTTTTAATATATATATTGTAATGCCGCCTTGGGTGCCTCCGGGCACAAAAGGCGGGGTAAAAATCTAATAATAAATAAATAAATAAATAAATAAGGTGGCCTGGATCCGGCGGCGCTGTGTGGACAATCTGCCAGTGCCATGGGTTTGCAGATTGTGAAGCTGGTGAGGCCGTGCTGGAGATCTTGCGACAGTCTAGCGGTGCTCGATGGGAGCCCCGGGCAGCTCTCGGCCCCCCCCCCCAAGCCTTGCGATACTCACCCCCAGCTGCAAAGCTCTCTTGCCGCTCTCCGAAAGAGTCGTTGAAGCGAGCTGCAGCTAACTGGGGTTGACAAGCGCCATTGAGGCGTGAGAAGGCAAGCCTGACTCCCTTAATCATGGTTAATTGCCTTGGAGAGGCCGGAACGGAAGAGTGGGAAAGCGCCCTTGCAGGTGTTGTGGTCCCGGACTTGGCTCTGACACCCGAGTTCCAGATGGAGGCCGCCGATTAGAAAACGGATCTGGCCGGCCAGCCGTTTGCACCCTGCAAGCAGACCTGCGCTGAGGATAGAAGGGCTCCTTCTGCTTCTGCAGTTCCGTGACATCTGCCAGTAAACAGGCTTTTAACTTGGCACTCACCTGGTCACCTGGGGCGAGTCAAAATTGCCTTCTGGCGACCAGGCAAGTTTTTTTTTTTTTGCTTTCTTAAAAAAAAACAAAAAAACAGACAAAACCCAAATAGATACTAGATTTTGCACACAGGCATGCACAAGCTGCCTGTGTCGTGGATAATGGGTGTAGTGTCTTTTCTTTGTGAGATGGTCACTGATTGAGGGTGCAGTCCTAACTTGGAGTTAGGCTGGCACTGTTAGGCCAGCAAAGTTTGGCCGGCACCAGGGCCACCGTAAAGTATGTTTGGATCACTCTTGGAGTCAGAGAGGCCGGCACACAGAGGTGCGCCGTCCTCCCTGACTCTGAGAGTGGTCCAAACGCCACTTCCTTGTATCTGGCATTCTGAGGTAAATTCCTGAGGTAAAATTCTGAGGTAAATATGAGGTAAATAAAGCAAAGTTTGGCCGGCACCAGGGCCACCGTAAAGTATGTTCGCACCACTCTTGGAGTCAGAGAGGCCAGAACAGAGACGTGCGCCATCCTCCCTGACTCCGAGAGTGGTCCAAACCCACTCCCGTGAATCTTGCATTCTGAGGTAAATTTCTGAGGTAAGATTCTGAGGTAAATATGAGGTGAACAAAGCAAAGTTTGGTCGGCACAAGCGACACTGTAAAGTCTGTTTGGACCACTCTTGGAGTCAGAGAGGCCAGCACACAGACACGCGCCGTCCCCCCTGACTCCAAGAGGGGTCCAAACGCGCTTTACGGTGGCCTTTATTCCAGCCAAACTGAGCTGGCCTAACTGTGCCGGCCTCACTCCAGGTTCGGATTGCGCTCCTAATGGCAGGAGTGTAGTGGATGCTACGCAGTGTCTAGAGAAGAGATGTAATAGCGGGGCTTGTCATCTGTTCGTGATGGACAGGACTACAGGGAAGCTAAGCTTGCCAGCTGTCCTGAAGGGTGAGACAGAAAGGTACTAAATAAAAGAAAGGAACGAATGATACGGTTTGGAGGAGAAAATGTATGCACAAGAAAGCTTTCTCCTGCATCCACCCTGTAATTTTTTTTTTATAATCTAGGTGAGAGTGACCTGCTCTCTTTATAGAGGCTCGATGTCTTGCAGTCTTATCATCAGAGCACTAGGCTCTCTCTTCCTTTAAAGCATGCACAGCAATTTGACCAGGAGTGGCATTAGCTGGGTAGCATTCTTGAATGCAGGCAGCGTCAGATAGTGGTTAGAAGGCTTGCATTTGAAATCTGGGGAAGCCTGGGCTTCTTTCCCTGATTATTTTTGAAGTTTGCTAGAGGGCCTTTGGGGGTGTGTGGAAGTGTGAGAAAGAGGGATGCTGATCTCTCAGCTTTGCCTACCTAGCAGGACTGTTGTGAGGTTCAAATGCTTAGAGCAGGGGTGGCAGACAGAGACAGAGACAGAGAGAGAGGTGCAATTCCATGCAAGAGAAATGTTTTTCACAAAATGAGCAAAACACTGTTCTGTGTAATCCAAAAGCTTGCCACTTCTTTGTCTGTAATTCTGACCAAGAATTACAGTGCTATGCACGACACACATGTCATCATAGAATGATGAAACCATATATTGAGTTTGCAGCAGCAGCAACAACAACTTCCCACCCCCCCCAAAAAAGGACCCTTCAACTCCAGCTACTTGGGAGACGGGGGCTTGGGAAGAGATTGTTAAACCAGCAGGATCTGGGACGCAGAGGTTTATTTTTGCCCAAAGCAAGTCAAGGACGCTGCTTTGTAAAGAAAAGGCCAAGGGCAAAAATCGACTGTCAAGGAGGAGGGAAGACACTGAGGTGGGGGACATTATACAGGAAGAGGGGTGGGAAGCAGCAGCATAGCTAGAGGGGGGTCAAAACACTAAGTATTGAAGCAGTGAGCCATAGCAGTGGCCTCTATTCCTTTGCCACCAGAGCTATACCGGGTGGCGAGAGCTACCCAGTTGCACTCGCCATCTGGTATGGCTCTGGTGGCAGGGGGAAGGGCTGCCTACATGGCATGTTGTGGCACTGTCAATACAGGACTTAGAGTTTTGAACACCCCCTCCCAGCTATGCCGCTAGGGGGAAGAGCTTTTAATGGTGCAAAAGCCGCACGAAGTGAAAGATGTTGTGCGCACAAACTAGACCATATGGACCGATTCCTGTGGCGGAGGGGGAATATGCCAATCTGGATTAGTCCCCTTAGAATAGATGTGAGAGTTCATAGTATTATGACTTTAAAAAACAAACAAACCACCATTTACATAAGGGTGTTCCTTAGAGTGCTGTTCTTTCACTGATACTTTCAGGACACGACAGGGGTTCCCAGACTTTTTTGCACCGGGACGCCCCCTTTTTAAGTACGACAACCTATCGGGACACCACCACCCCAAGACGTAGGGCCAGAAATGATGTCATAAGCGGGAAGTGATTGTTTTTAATAAATCACCCTTTCTGGATGTCAAGAGAACTCCGCATCCTTTCTAGAATGTCCCAAATGCTTTGTGTCTAAGTGTCGTTTGAGTTTTGAGTTCAGTGGTGGATTCGGCGCTGAGAACCACATTGCACAGAACGCATTGCGGCTTCTCTGTGCCACTGCCGATCAAGGGGGTAGAATCAAATTTTAGATAGTCTTCAAGGTATTTATATTCCTCTTCCCATGTGCTGAGGCTCACCTAGGCATGCACAGGGAAGGTGTGACATGCCCACTCAGAAAAAGACCCAAGGGAGACTTCATCACGCACATTTGCACACACCAAGACAAGCCCACAGCAAGGGTAATTTCCCTCGCAGCCACAAACATTGAGGAAGTGGCCATTTAATGGGGGAGCCTCTTCCCTGGCCAAAATGCAGCTGCCAAGACAGGGGGTGCCCAGCTTTTTAAGATGGCTGCTCCAAGCTCTTTGCGACCCCCTGAAAATCATCTTGCAACCCCCTTGGGGGTCCCAATCCCCAGGTTGGGATGTGGTGATGGTCCCTAGCCTAGATGCCTTAAAAAGGGGATTGGACAGCGTGATGGATGAAAAGTCCTCTTGGTTTTAGAAGTAGGCTACCTCTGAATGCCAGGAGTGGGCACAAGACGCAGGCATCTTGTTGTCTCGTGTGCTCCCTGAGGCTTCTGGTGGGCCACTGTGAGATGCAGGAAGCTAGACTAGATGGGCCTTTGGCCTGATCCAGCAGGGCTCTTCTTATGTTCTTAGGATAGCAAATTCTGTTTTATTCACCTCATTCTTACCTCAGAAATTTACCTCAGAATTCCAGATGAAAGGGAGTGGCCACAGGATGCAGGCATTTTGTTGTGCTCTCCCTGAGGCTTCTGGTGGGCCACTGTGAGATGCAGGAAGCTAGACCAGATGGGCCTTTGGCCTGATCCAGTCTGGCTCTTATTTTGTTCTTATCTATCTGCTACCACCGAGGTACATAGTACAATTGAATCTCGATATTGACACAAGGCAGACGACAGAAACAGAGGAAAGGAGGGAGTGCAGGAAGATGCGTTTTTTCTGTACAAGACAATAAATCTCTGCCCCAAGGGGCTTACAGTCTATAAAGACACAGGGAAGACAGCAGAGAGAAGAGATGGAGGTAGGGATTAAGAGAGGGCAGTACGTGCAGTTGCTCCAGGGACACGTTTTCAGGCTGAAGTCAGGTGCAGGCTTCCTCACGAGGAAGCTGCTTGACCCATTCACTCGTGAGGCAAGGCTGTAGCTCTGAAACTAGACGTGACAAGGCAAAAGGGATGCCATCTTTTGAATCAACACCCCAAACATACGTACAGAATATGTATAGACCTACATAGAATAGGCCTAACGTTTGACAGCAAAATGTGTGTTGGCCCCAATTGTGTTATTGGGGGAACTCCTTAGTGAGATTAACAACAACAGCAAGAGGACATTTTCAGGGCAGCAGATGGAGAGCCTCAAAGTAATAACCCTCAAGCGCCTACTGGGGAAAGGTGGGATTCTTTACAGTGGAATCCAATCTACTCAGAGGTAAGCCCCATTTGTGTTTCACGGGGCTGACTCCCAAGAAAACATTTAGAGGATTGCAGCCAAAATCAGAAATACCATCAGTCCTCCTTATCCGCTAGGGTTCGGTTCCTGGAGATCCTCGCGGATAGTGAATTTGCGGATAACGAATCATTGGTCCCATAGGATTCGATGGGGTTAGGTGCAAGGGGTCCTTTCTCTGCCATCAGAAGAATCCAGCAGAGACCCTCAGGAAGCCAGCCGAGGGCAGCAGGAAGTGCCCAAAGATCTCTGAATGCTGCAGAGCCCTGCCAGAGGCTGCAGGGACCTTCCGAACAGCACGTGCGACCAACAGGGACCCCTCAAACATGGGCAGAGGATGCTTCTGCAGGTCATTTTAAAGGGGTCAGTGCTAGTCGCAGGTGCCGTTCTGCAGATCTCTGCAGCCTTGGGAAAGTCCCTGAATAGTGGATAACGAGGACAGAGGCGCTGATAACGAGGAAAGTAGCAATTCTGCCCCTTGCAGATAAGTGAATTCACAGATTGTGTGTTCACATATAAAGACTGGATGTACTATATAAACCACACACCCCACCAGTCACTATTCAGCAGTTGGCTCTCATCCAAAAGAAATTGAGTGTGTTTAAAAAAAAAAAATGCTGCCCTGGCTTGGGGAGGAGTCACCTTTCTTGCATGTCTGGATATTGGGTCATTCACACAATATGAAGGAAGGAAAAAGCCAAAAATGATCGCCTAAGTGTGACATGCAAAAAATAGATGGCTGGTGTGAAAATTATCATTTTTCTAGGCGGCAAGGGATCGTATTATAAATATGGATATTTCTCTAACCCTGTGACAAAAGGGAGAAAAAGTTCCTTGCCCTGAGGTGTTTACAAGGGCACCCATTAGGGGATCAGAGGGGATTCTGGGAAGTACAGAGGACTCGTGCCCCGTTGAAATTCAAGCTTCTAAAAATCGCCAATCAACTTGGCTTTTCCATGCCACAGGGCTAATAAATCACAGGCTGCCATTGGCTGAGCTCCTGTGATGTCAGAGAGGGTTGCAGCCGGCAAAGAGAGCCAAAGGAAGGAGAGGCGGGAAGGAGGACGAGGCTCAAGGAAAATGAATTTGAGGCAGTTCATTGCCGGCTGTTTTATTTCTGCTATAAAGCACTTTAGCCTGAAGAAAGGAAAAAGTCAGATATTATTATTGGAAGGAAAATAAATAAAAATAATGGGGAAGGAGCTTGGAAAAGGAGGAGGGCTTAGAATCGCTAGCGTGCTTCCAAAGACCCTGTTTCTCCATTTTCAAGGACAGTGGTTCTCAAACAGTGATGTCATGCAGGGGGAACGCGGGGGAACTCAGTTCCACTAGTTAAAATTAGGGCTGACTCCGCCCACTTCACTCTCCCTCCTCCCCCCTCCCAATTCCTCTGCAAAGAGCTTTTCTTCTTGGTTGGCCGGCACTCAGAGGGTTAAAGGGAGAGACTCCGGATTCCTAGGGGGGGGGCGAAGGCCGTGATGTTATTCAGGGGGACCGGACCGGAACGGGCATTCCGGATCCTAACGGGCTCCGTGGCTGGTTCCGGGTTCCCGACAAGTGCCAATCAAAAGTGAGTTCCTGTTCCTAAATCATTTGAATGACACCACTGTTCTCAAAACTTTTAGACCCGGGACCCGTTTTTTAGAATGACAATCTGTCCAAGACCCACCAGAGGTGATGTCATGGCTAGAAGTGCCATCATTGTGACGCCAGAGCCTGCTGCTTTCCGGAGAACGCAGCCATCAGTTGGGTGATTTCTCAGCCATTTCCCAATAGCAAAGTGAATCAGAAAGAGAAAAAAAGCTTATTTCCAACCTTCACACAAGCAGAACCACCACATAGCACCCCCCTTTTCAGCATCCCATCTTCCCATATTTTCAAGGTGGCTGCTCTAGGTGCGACCCACCTGAAATTGGCTTGTGACCCACAGTTAGGGATCCACTGTTCTAGGATTTTTTTCCCCCCCCTTGGGTGCACAAGCAGCAAAAGTTAGGATATTTTGGGGCCATTGCTGGGCTCCTGGACATCATCCCGGTACCATATTCTTCCCCATCCCACCCTTCAAGGGTTGGCAGTTTGGGGGGGGGGGAGCTCACTGCACACAACCCCCCGCCAGCTTCAGAAAAGCCAGGTTTGTCGATATGATGGATTTGGCGACAGTAGTGAGATTGGCCTGAAAAGGAAGGCTAGAGAGGAGACTCTTGGAAAGAAAAATTCCGTTGGGAGAGAAAGAGAGGAGGAAAGCACCAAGCCAAAAAGAGAGACAGAAAGCTGAAGGCTCTTGTATTGATTTGGAGTACGTGGCCAAGACTTTTGGCTGCAATTGCAGTCAGGTGCGCACTTTAGTTGGGAGCAAACCTGCTTGGAAACAGCAGGACTTGGGGCACAATCCTGACCTGGAGTTTGGCCGGCATAGTTAGGCCAGCAAAATTTGGCTGGCACAAGGGCCACCGTGAAGTATGTTTAGACCACTCTTGGAATCAGAGAGGCCGGCACACAGACGTGCGCCATCCTCCCTGACTCCCTCAGCACACCCTGTGGCAAGGAGTTCCACAGGGCACCATCCTAACGTGGAGTTGGGCTGGCACAGTTAGGGCAGCACAGTTTGGCCGGCACAAGGGCCACCGTCAAGTATGTTTAGACCACTCTCGGAGTCAGATTGGCCGGCACACAGACGTGCGCCTTCCTCCCTGACTCCGAGAGTAGTCCCATCGCGCATTACCGTGGCCCTTGTGCCAGCCAAACCTTGGTGAGGATGGTGCCCTTCATCTGCAAGTCAACATTTTTACCCGAGGGTCGCATTCAGCATCCCTCCATATCGCTCAGCGTTGTCAGGCTCTGATTGGCAGGTGCTTTTCTGAATCAAAGGCCTTCCACAGGCCGAGAATGTCATCTGCCCCCCCTGAACCTTGGGACCTCTCCTAAGCAGGATCAGGCCGCCCCTCTGCTTGCCATGAGGTTGGCCAGCAAAAACTTACAGGGATGGTTGTGTAGGAAGGGTGCCTGCCTCCTGCTTGATCGTCTGGGTTCTTGAAGCTATTTGATGGCGACAGATACAGCTCTAGAGGAGTCGAAAGGTTTCCCCATGACTGAATGGTCTAGTCGTGACCGACTGTAGGGGGCAGTGCTCATCTCCGTTTCTAAGCCTGTAGAGCCGGCTTTGTCTGCGGACAAGCTTCCATGGTCATGTGGCCAGCATGACTCTACGCCATAGTGCACGGAACGCCATTCCCTTCTCACTGAAGTGGTCCCTGTTTATCTACTTGCATTTAGGTGCTTTCGAACTGCTAGGTTGGCAGGAGCTGGGACAAGCGACGGGAGCTCACTCCGTCGCGTGGTCTCAAACTCCCAACCTTCTGGTCAGAAAGCTCAGCAGAACAGCAGTTGAAACTGCAGCGCCACCACGTCCCTTACTAATCCCACATCCCTCACCTAGAGGAGTCTGGGAAGGTGCCACCAACAAGAGGTTTCAAGTAGCACAGAATGGGCAGTTCCGGTGTGAGCTTTTCGGCTTCCGATGCTTTGTATCCAAGAGATACAGAACTACACAGGGGATGGAGAGGGCGCAATTCTAGCCTGGAGTTAGGCCAGCAAAGGTCTTCCAGCGCAAGGGCCACCGTCAAGTGTGTTTGGACCGCTCTCGGAGTCAGGGAGGATGGTGCCCGTCTGTGTCCACTCTATTGCTGCAAGCCAGCCCCTCCCTCGCAGCCTCAGTCTTCCTCGTCTGCAGTATGGGGATAATACTTCTACAGGCATTGACTTTGCTTTCAGGGTTGTTGGAAGGGTCACCCGATAATATACATGCGGAAAGCTTGCCAGACTCTCCATTAATCCGCAGGAAATGCTGATCAAAGGCCAATAGAGCGAGCGAGCGAGCGTGCTTTTGTTCCCCCCTCTCGCTCTGTTTCTTCCTTGGGAGATTACTAGAGCATATGCCTTTCTTCTCCTTTTCATTGTGCATGCCTGCATGCAGGGGAGATCATTATGGGGTGGCCGGTGGTTGCCTCGGCAATGGCAAACGCAGAGGAAAGGCCTGCCCCCCCCCCCCCCCGCCGAGGAGGAATCATCACAACAGCATGTCTTCGAGACAGTGGCGTGGGAAGGGGTGAGTCTGGGTACCACTGCCGTAAGAGCACAGGACCTAGAAGGGAGGCTGTCAGGTGATATTGGAAGGAGGCAGTCAAAGAGGCAAAAGGAAGAGCATCGTGGCACCTGAATGCTGGACCGATGGATTGTCACAGAAGCTTTCTTCGAATGCTGATGCTCCAATAAATCCGTCAGCCTTCTAGGCCAGTGCTATTCAAACTGTGGGTTGGTGGGTCGTGACCCGATGTCACAGAAAGCTGGGAGCAGCCCTCTTGGAAACTGCAGACCTTACTCTGGGTACATCCCTTTGGTTAACAGTTCGAATTTTCAAGTGAGGGTTTTTAAAAATGTGTTTAGTTCCGTGCTTTTAGGCACAATATTTTGCCCTCCTCTTGCTTTCTGTCGGGGTCGTTTCCTGGCTGTGCCATTGCTGCCGTCCAAGGAAGCTGGTTTGCATTCCAGGAGTGTCATCACAACGACGGCACTTCCTGCTTGACGATGTCATTGCTGGGCTGTGACGTCACTTCCGCCGGGTCCTGAGTGCCGCTCGAAAACGTCGGTCCCGGTGCAAAAAGTGTGAGAGCTGCTGCCCTAGACAAAGGATCCTTGGTGAATCCCGTTCCAAACTTCCATCCCCATTTTGGCCACTGTCTCTTTGGTTTGCTGAAAATGGCGGGCGTCGGTCCCGTCGTCCGGGCCAAAGCTGCTCCATCATGGCAGCGCCTGTGTTTGCTCATTCAAGCGCCAGTTCCACTCCTTTGCCCCTCCCCTCCCCACCCCAGCCTGTGCCACGATGCCCACCGGGCTCCGCTGCCTGTCAAGCGAGAGATAATTTGTTTCTCTGCAAGACGGAGAACTGCAAGTGCGGGCTGCCTCCTCTCGCAGAAAGCGCACGAACACATTGCAGCAATTGTTCTTTGCTACCTGCCTGGGATTCTCCATCGGTGTGGTGGAGGGAGGGAAACGACAAAGAAGCGAAGAGGAACATTTTTTTGCCGCGTTCCTTGCGCTCGATCTCACTCTTCGAACAGCTCCATTCCGGAGCCTCGAAACCTCACAGCTGTGATGACGCGCCGCCAAAGGCCATGTGCCACTTGCCATGCTCGTTGACTCCGCCACAGCCTGTCCGCCTCCGAACAGCATTCAAATCCGACAACGGCATCCCCACACGTCCCTTGCCTGTCAGCCTGTGACCCCACGGTTCAAAAGACAGCAGAGCAGCTACGGCGGGAGACACAGCAGGCTGGAGACTTTGTGGCGTTTAATGTTCATGGGTGCACATTAGCATAGTACAAGAGGCGCCCGTACCCTCATACCCATGAATGAGAAGATGCATTCCATGTCATTTGCACACAGGAGAGGATGCCTCTTTCAATCACTTCACAAGAGGGATTTCCTCTTCATTCTTCTCCAGGAGGGAATGCCTCTTCCAATTCTATCTTAGTAGAGGAATTCTCCTTTTGTCTTCCAATTCCATCTCAGAAGAGGCATTCCCGCTTTCCCCAGGAGATACCTCTTCCATCTTAGTAGAGACATTCCTTTTTCATCTATTAATTACACCTCAGAAGAGGCATTCCACTTCCACTTTCCCCCCAAGAGATAATACCTCTTCCAACTCCATCAGAGGCATTCCATTCTCACCCCAGATAAGAGGGAATTCCTCTTCTAAGACAGCCCCAGAGGTGACATATAATTGTAACATCTAAGAACAAATAATTTTTCTTGTCCACTTAGAGAGGAGGGAGAATTCCTTCTTGTTTTAGGGTCTTGTGTTAACATAAGAAAAGCCCCGCTGGATCAGGCCAAAGGCCCATCTAGTCCAGCTTCCTGCATCTCGCAGCGGCCCACCAGATGCCTCGGGGAATACACAAGGCAACTAGATACGTTGGCATCTGGCCTAGGTGCCTTTAAAAGGGGATTGGACAGATTTCTGGAGGAGACGTCCATCGTGGGCTGTAGGCCATGATGGGTTGGGCAACCTCCTTACGTTAGAAGTAGGCTACTTCAGAGTGCCAGGTGCAAGGGAGTGGCAATGGGATGCAGGCATCTTGTGGTCTCATGTGCTCACTGAGGCACCTGGTGGGCCACTGTGAGTTGCAGGAAGCTGGACTAGATGGGCCCTTGGCCTGATCCAGCAGGGTTCTTCTTATGTTCTTATGTGTTCCTAAAGCTAGCAGGTGCTCTGGGATTATCCTTGTGTGCTCTGGACTGAGCCAGAAGGGAGGCCACTGCTGACACCACAAGTGGCCTCTTTGTGTGATCTTCTGTGTGTCTATTGGTGGGAAACACTGTGAACACAATCCTAACCTGGAGTTAGGCCGGCACAGTTAAGCCAGCAAAGTTTGGCCGGCACAGGGGACACCGTAAAGCCTGTTTGGGCCACTCTCGGAGTCAGGGGGGATGGCGCACGTCTGTGTGTTGGCCTCTCTAACTCCCAGAGTGGTCCAAGCATACTTTACGGTGTCCCTTGTGCTGGCCAAACTTTGCTGGCCTAACTGTGCCGGCCTAACTCCAGGTTAGGATTGCGCCCTGTATTAACGCATTGATTAAAAGTAATTTGAGTAATCAACTAGTATTTCTTTAAAGGGGGGGTGAAGAACAGAACAAGACAATTGTTCCTCAGAACAGTGATCATCTCGGCAGCCTAGGTAGCTGGGAGAAAAGCTCTCTCAGTTGGACGTCTGCCTGTCATTCAGCTTTCTAAGCTCTGTCAAGGTGGAAGAGACAACTTCAGAGCTCGCTCCCGCCTCTGCCCCGTGGCCTATTCTTGACAGATGAGTCAAGAAGGGCGGATGTTATCGCAGCAGGACTTCAGCCTCTGCAGCTGTCGGGAGACAAGAAAAGAATGGCAAACAGCTGGGCCATTGTGTCTCTGAGCCAGTGGTAGAAGAATCGCGGCAGAACGAAAACAAAGATGATCGTACCGGCTATTTATGGCACGCGGCAAAGAGAAAAACAGGACGTGTTTGGAAAACAAAGGGGACCCTTCCTAGAGAGAGAGGATGGGAAAGAGGGAAACAGAGAGGGAAATCTGCGCCGTGGATTATTCTCCCTCGGCCCATACCAGGAGGATTCTGGGATTCCCCCGCAGCTTGCTGGGGTCACCTCTGAAATGGGAATCGGTCACGGCCGAAGCCCTTTGGTGAAAAATCCGACCCAAAGCAGGGGTGAGGCTGGGACGCGGACCAGCCCAAGAGCAGGCAAACCTCTGACCCCTACAGAACACTTCGTCAGACGAGATCGGAAGCACGTGACGGGGCATTCTGTGTGCCCCAAAAGCTTGCTGTGTCGATGCTTTGTGATTTTTGCAGACCCCACCATAGAGACTGGGGACGTTTTTATAAAGATAGGGGAGCATCAGTGGTTTTGCTGCAACAAGGTAAAAAAAGAGAGATTAAGCAAATTAGTTTCCTTGTCTTTTTAATAGGCGTCCCAGTATCTTTGGGATCCGTGAGTAACTGAAACCGTGGATACCGAATCAGTAGATACCAGGGTAGGCCTGCACCACTTTTTTCTGACCCCCTGCCCAGATTCACAAAGCGGTTTACAATAGCAAATAAACGGTTCAATGACAGCAATGCCTTCTGTATGGAGGGACTTCAGACAGAGGCTCGACAGGCACCTGCTGGAGATGCTCTACGTCCAGGAGGATTTCCTGCTACAGGCAGGGGGTTAGACTAGATGACCTTCTGGAGCCCTGCCACTATGATTCTGTGACAGTAGTTCTCAAGCTTTTTAGCTTTGGGAACCACCTAAAAAACCAGTTGGACTGTATCTCCTCAAGCCTCTGTAGCTAGATGGTAATTGGTCAGCTTTGCCCCCGCCCCCAAGCAGCAAGTTTAACCCTTGATGCAGTGATGTCATGCAGGGGGTACGCGGGGGTACGCGAGTACCGGTTTCTAGGATTATGGCTGGCCCTGCCCATTCGCCCGCCCACTCGTCGACTCCGCCCTCTGCAACGTTTGAATTTCCTGCATGTTTGAGTTGCCGGCACGTTCTCAGAGCCAGGCAGGCAGGCAGGCAGCGAGCGGAGCCTTGCCTTGCCACTGAAAAATGAGCTGCTCTGGGGTTTTGGAACTGTTGGGTCACTTTAACATGATGCCAGGCCTCCTTCACATGTTCTGGGGGTGCTGTGGAATACTGTTGCAACTGTTGGGTCAGTTTAAAATGGTCTGAGGCCTCAAAAAGGGCTTTTTTTCATGTCCCTTCCTGCCACGACCTCACTTCCGGCTTATGACGTCACTTCCGGTGGGCGGACCCTGACAAGTGCCAATCAAAAGAGAGTACCTGTTTCTAAATCATTTGAATGACACCACTGCCTTGATGCATATAGCCTAATCTGCCTTGTCAATTTCACAGCCCAGCAAAAACTGAGTCTTCGTGACCCACTGGAGGGCCAGAGGCCCACAGTTTGAGAACCGCTGTCCTGTGATTATTTTAGGCGCCGCAGCCGAACACAGCTCTTCGAAGCGATGCTTCAGTGAGCATGCAAGCAGAATGATCGCTCAGGCATGCGCATCGGACGCTCGGGGGATGCACTTTGTGTGGGGTCCCCCCTCTTCCCATTTTGCATCCTCCAAATCCGGCGGCAAATTGCACTGGCCGGGCCAGGACCGTTTCCAGCTGGCGCCCGCCTCTGCTGGGCTGTGTGCGACTCCTGCGTGTCCTCTAAATGGTTTAAGAACAGGTACTCACTTTTGATTGGCACATGTCGGGACCCGCCCACCGGAAGTGACGTCATAAGCCGGAAGTGAGGTCGTGGCAGGAAGTGACATGAAAAAAGCCCTTTTTGAGGCCTCAGACGATTTTAAACTGACCCAGCAGTTGCAACAGTATTCCACAGCACCCCCAGAACATGTCAAGGAGGCCTGGCATCATGTTAAAACCCCAGAGCAGCTCATTTTTCAGTGGCAAGGCAAGGAAAGGCTCCGCTCGCTGCCTGCCTGGCTCTGAGAACATGCAGGCAACTCAAACGTGCAGGAAATTCAAAGGTTGCAGGGAGCTGAGTCGACGAGTGGGTGGGCGAATGGGCGGGGCCAACCATAATCCTAGAAACCGGTACTCGCGTACCCCCTGCATGACATCACTGCCTGCAGCTCTTGGGGCCAACTGGGGAGACTGCCGAGATGGGAGCCCTGGGTAGATAACAAGATTTGGAAAGGCTTGGCGAAGCAAGCGATAGCGAGACCAGCTAAGCGGATTAGAGAGCGCTGAGCCGCCTCCCAGTAAGGGAGAGCGTGTGTGTGTGCCTGCGGGCCTGTGGAAAGCGGCAGAGGGCCTGATCCGGAACTTGCTTTTGGACACAGTGGCCTGCAGGGAAGCAGTGCCCGTCCTCCAAGCAGCGGCGTCTCTACAGGGAGGGCAGAGCTCTAAGTTTTGCAAGGAGCCTCACCTTGCAGTGGAAATCACTCCTCTCCTGCACCGTTTTAGCCAATCCTCACAGGGAACAGCAACATCTTGGCGTTGCTTACTGGCTACAGCAGCAAGGGAGAGGAGGGATTTACATGACAGAGTAAGGCTTCTTGCAAAACTTAGAGCTTTGCCCTCCCTGTAGAAACGCCTCTGCCTCCAAGATTGGCTTGGCTTCTCTAGGAGTTGGAACTTGGCTCCAGGGGACGGCCGCAAGCCCTCTTGGGGGATTTTAACCAGGCCTCCAGGAAATGTCAGTTTCACCCAGGGTGAAAGTCCCGGGGACTAGCTTCAGGGCACAATCCTAACCTGGAGTGAGGCTGGCACAGTGAGGCCAGCAAAGTTTGGCCGGCACAAGGGACACCGTCAGGTACGTTTGAACCACTCTCGGAGTCAGAGAGGCCAGCACACAGGCGTGCGCCATCCTCCCTGACTCCCTCAGCACACCCTGTGGCAAGGAGTTCCACAGGGCACAGTCCTAACCTGGAGC
>JAJKFI010000090.1:1889071-1904071 GCA_029204185.1 Lerista edwardsae
TCTCTCTCTCTCTCTCTCTCTCTCTCTCTCTCTCTCTCTCTCTCTCTCTCTCTCTCCAGCTCAGCTCCAGTGAGTCACCGTCCCCCAGCGAGATTCCTAGCCGGGAGGAACAAGGTGAGTGAGGGAAGCTGGCTGGCACATTGTTGTCTCCAGGCAGTCAGTTGTGCTGCCATCCCAAGTGTGGGGAGGGGAGGAGAGAGGGGGGGAAAGGTCCAGAGGGAAAAAGAAAATCGTGCGTCCCTATAATTTGACAATTTGCTATTCTTGAACGGCCCTTGGACGCGGCAGCCTGAGGCACGGGTCTCAGCCTGCTCCAGCGGAGGGCCGGACTAGGCCACCTCATGCTGGGGACTCTCCCCAAATCCAAGACCGGCGGGCCTGGGCTGCCATAGGGAGGCAGTGAGACCCTTGATCGGTATAGCCCAGCCTTGTCCAGCACTGGCCGGCAGCGTCGAGCCCCGCCTTGTCATTGACTGGCAGCACCTTTCCCGGGTTGTGGGCTCAGAGGTCTTTTCCCAGCCCCGCTTCTTCCCAGGGAGAAGCGGAGGCCACTCTCAGGCCAAGCGGGGCCTGTACCGTCAAGCTACGGCCCTATCCTGAGTCCGTTTCTTCTCCTGAGCGCCACCTCCCCAATCCGCAGTCTCTCCATGAAGGCGGGCTGCATCTCCCTAAATCTCGCCCCCCCCCCGATCGCGAGTGATTGCTTTCCGCATCCCGCTAGCCCCCCCATCAAGGAACGCCACCTCCACACTAATGCAATCTGAAATGCAGGTTGACAAGGTCCGATCCGGGGCACTCAGCGCCGCTGAGGCAAATTTCCGTAACTAGCGCACAGATGGAGAGGGCAGAGAATTATTGGGGAGAGGAGGGGGGGTGAGCGTCGCTGTGCGTCTGCCAGCATCTCCCCCCCCCTCTTGACGTGCACGCCAGCCTCTTCCCTCGAGGGTGCTTTACTGGTTTGGAAGAACCTCTTGTCCCGGCCCCGGCGGGTTTCATCGCTCGAAAGTTTCACGCAGAGTGGATGCTCAGAAGGCTGCGGCTGATTCTGTCTCCAGGCAGAGCCTGCAGAGAGGGATTCTGGCCAAGAATAGCCGGCACCCCAGCCGTCAGGACCATGGATAGCTCCCTGTGCAGGGCTGGTGTAGTGCTACGCCAAATACCCAACTGGTATCCAGGTCTGAAAAAGGGACGCGGGGGCACTGCGGGTTAAACCGCTGCTGCTGAGCTTTCTGACCGGAAGGTTGGGAGTTCGAGACCGCACGATGGAGTGAGCTCCTGTTGCTTATCCCAGCTCCTGCCAACCTAGCAGTTTGAAAGCACTGAAATGCAAGTAGATAAATAGGGACCACTTTTTTTGGGGGGGGGGGAATGGCGTTCCGTGCACTACGGCGTAGAGTCATGCCGGCCACATGACCATGGAAGCTTGTCCTCAGACAAAACGCCGGCTCTACAGGCTTAGAAACGGAGATGAGCACCACCCCCTACAGTCGGTCACGACTTTACCTTTAAACAGGTCCGACCTTTCTATACACTAATTTTTGATCCATGGATTAGACTCACCCTTAATGGCCACCGCCAATAGGAAGGGCTCTGCCAGCCCCCGGAGAAGGGAAAAACACATCCTTTTACAATCTCCGTTTTAAGAACTGTTTTTTTAGGGAGTCTGCTATTGGAACATAGTCTGCTATTGTCTGCTATTGGAACTGCTGTTTTGCAGCTCGCTCCCGGAAAAGCGACCCCTTCCCTTCGCCCTGCATCGCTGAACAATGCAATGCAGCAGTGATTGATCACTTTCGCATGCCGTTCTTCAGCGAGCTAGGGCAAAGGGTGGGGGTCGCTTTTCTCCGAGCAAGCTGCAAAACCCCAGTTCTAATTGACGGCCTGGCTGAGTCATGTTTTGTTTGAACTGCTTCTATTTAACACGGTTTTTGGTATCAGGTGGGAGTCCCAAACCCAAACTTCAGCAGATACCGAGGTCCCACCTGTATTGAGACACTCAGGAAAGCCATGCTTGATTTTTAGGGCCAAAGGGTCACGCAGCTGAGAGTCCTGGCTTGTAGAGGCTCTCTGGGGCTTCAAGCTGGGGGTCAGCCCTATGTGCAAATGTGGGCCTGGGGCAGACCTGGGACTTCCTTCATGCAAAACAGCACTGACCCATCGATTGACTTTTCCTCCAGAAATCTATCCAGTCCCCTTTCAAAGGCATCTAGGCCAGATGCCATCCCCACCTCCTGTAGCAGGGAGTTCCATAGCTTAATTTCCTGCTGGGTAAAAAAGTATTTCCCTTTATCTGTTTTAACTTTCCCAACACTCAATTTGAGTGGCTGTCCCCTGGTTCTGGTGTTGTGAGAGCGGGAAAAGAGCATCCCCCTATCGACTCTATCCCTTCCATGCATAGTTTTGTATGTCTCAATCATGTTCCCCCCCCCTCTCTGGAGCATACAAGGGGCACAGAGGAGGAAGAGGGGAGAGGAGAGCAGTGGGCTAGACTGTCAGCCATCTTGTGGCCACGCCTCCCATCCTGTCAAATGTCTCTGTGATCCAATCCACTCCTAAAGGTCTTCCTTGGCTCCAGTTTAGTCCTGGCTCAGCCACTCTAGCCCACCACTTGTCTCTCCTCCTCTGCACTTCCTCTTCCGCTCCATACCTTCCCCTCTACCTTCCCCACTCCAGGGACTGGGAGAAAGAGGAGACGCAGTCTTGTCCAGTGGGTCGATGCAGGTGGTCGCTTCCTTCCGATTGGCTCCCCAAGGCAGTCACCCCAGTTGGCTTTAGGGATGGTCCGGCCCTGTAGAAAAAAGCCCTCCCCCCTGAGCGACATCCCCTCTCCATACAGATTCTTCCCCCCCTGCTGTTCATCAATTCTAAGCCCACACATGTACGCAACTCACTTCCAACCGGTCCCTCTCCTCTCTCGCTGTGTCATTGCATTAATGCAGACGTCAGTCGCTCCAGATGGTTATCGTGGCCCAGGGCCGGGAGATTGGCAGGCCGAGAGTATGGAAGAGAGAAAGGGTGGGAGGCAGTGATGCTCTGGCCCCATCAGTTATTTGGTTGCTAGGCAACCTGGCGGCTGGGGTGCCTTCCCCCCCCTTTCTTCCAGCAAGGAGGTTGGCTAAGTGACAGGGGGCCCCTACAACTGGTTGCTAGATTAGGGCACGGCTGTGCCTACTCACTGAGGACCAGCTGCTTCTCACGCCCTGTATTCCAACATAGACATTAAGTACATCCAACACCCACATACGTCACTCATTGTGAAGGGCACGCATCAATTACTGCTGGATACACACCGATGACGGCTCCATCCAGTGGCATAACTAAAGAAGGGCAGGGGGTGCAACCGGGCAACAAGCTTTAGGGGGGCAACAAGCTGAGCTTGACATGAGTGGCCAAAATTGCAAAAACCGTGGTATGTATGAGGAAGACCATCATGTTACATATCACTGAAAAAGGTCATTTAGAGCGCAATCCTAAACTGGAGTTAGGCCGGCATAAACTAAGCCAGCAAAGTTTGGTCAACACCAGGGCCGTCGTAAAGCGTGTTTGGACCACTCTCGGAGTCAGGGAGGATGGCGCACGTCTGTGTTCTGGCCTCTCTGACTCAGAGTGATCCAAACGTATTTACGGTGTCCTTTGTGGTGCTGGCCAAACTTTGCTTTATTTACCTCATATTTACCTCAGAAATTTACCTCAGAAATTTACGTCAGAATGCCAGATACAAGGGAGTGGCGTTTGGACCACTCTCGGAGTCAGGGAGGATGGCGCACGTCTGTGTTCCAGCCTCTCTTGACTCAGAGTGATCCAAACGTATTTACGGTGTCCTTTATGCTGGCCAAACTTTGCTTTATTTACCTCATATTTACCTCAGAAATTTACCTCAGAATGCCAGATACAAGGGAGTGGCGTTTGGACCACTCTCGGAGTCAGGGAGGATGGCGCCCGTCTGTGTTCCAGCCTCTCTTGACTCCGAGAGCGGTCCAAACATCCCTGACTGTATCCCTTGTGCCTGCCTAACTCAGTTTAGGATCGCGCCCTTAATGCAGAATGCACTGACACAAACCAGAGTGTAATATCTTTATTCTGTCCAAAGTTATGGCCAAAACACCAGAGAAAGCAAAAATACAACAGTGACATCACTTCCTGTTGTGATGTCACTTCCGGGGTGACATTTTGCCCTCTGCTCTGGGCTGCACTGTCATTAGCTACGCCCCCGGCTTGATCCATTGTCTGTCTGCATCTATCACTTTGGTCCGTGGAGTCTTAAGGGAGCTGCCACCCTGAGCTGGGGTCCGCGCGCACGTGCACTTAAGCGTGCCCGCGTGCCACGTCCTGTTGTGGTTTCGGACGGTGCCGAACGATGGCTACACCGGCTGTTTCTCCCACACAGACAAAGCGGGGCACGCCAAAAAGACGGACGCCGAAGAAGAGGAGGTCGATATTGACCTGAACGCGCCGGAGACCGAGAAGGCGGCTTTGGCCATCCAGGGGAAATTCCGGCGCTTCCAGAAACGGAAAAAGGACCCCAGCTCTTGAGCCGCTGCACCGCCAACCCCCCCACCTTACTCAACAACGCTCTCTGCCACTCCCCCATGGCCCCCACCTCCCCGTCTGGCACTTGTCGACACCGCCTGCCTCCCCCCCCCTTCCCCTGCCCTCTTCCCCCCTACCCTTCTTCGGTGGGGCTAGTGATAATTTTTGCACGTACTGTACTATATGTATGTGGGGTGGGTTTTCAGAGTGGGGAGGGGGCGGAGTCTCCCCCGAGTCAACCAGGGGGAGAAACCAGGGGGCTCCCCCACCCGCTCAGGCATTCCCCCTTCCCCAGCCACTAAGATGCTCCCTCTTTCCTGTATAGCCATGATGATTTGCAGCCAAGCCATTTGAGGAAGGGGGCCTGAATGCTTGAGGGGGCCGGTGGGAGGGGGCAGGTTGCCCTTGCAACAGAGGTAGGAGGGCTTCTGGGAGCAAGAGCTGGCCCTTGCTACGTCCCTCTTCAGCATTCAAGGAAGGTGCTTGCACACGCCTAGGGTGGCTTTGGGGAGCAGGTCGCGGGTCCAACACCGCCCCCCCCTTCAATCCCTTGCCATCTGCTCAACTCGGTTAAAACCTTAAGAGTGGCGCTAGAAGTATACGGAAGGAGCTCAGAAACCGGCTCGAAGTCGCAGATCGGGTGCCCGATTGGAAAGAACCCCCTCCCCCCCCCCCAAAAAAAACAGGATTAGGACCCAGATTTCAGTTTGGGCTCAGCACATTTGAAAGAGGGGGGCTAACAGTAAAAAAAAGGCACTGGATGGTTCTGGGCAGGACCATGGCACCCGGGAAAGTTAATTCTTCCTTGGCAAGCCATTTTTATCCTCCACCACCCCTGCAAAAATTGGGCCCTTTGTGCGCAACCAAATTGTAACTCCATTTGCACTCCAAAAATGCCTGAGCTTGCAAATTGCAACCCCTGGGAGAAGGGGTGTGTGTGTAAAAAGAACCACTGTGTTTCTCTTCCTATCCATGCCTCCAAGTCCAAAAAGGTGCGCTTTTCATGCTGCGCCATTGATTGGAAAGAACCAAGGACCAATTGGTCAGAATGCAGCCTGCTTCTTCTTTTGTCAAGCCTACACAATTGTCCCTGTTTCGCTTTGGCCCTAGTGTGACCACAATGAGAGGATCCTGGAGATTTTGTGGTCGCGAGACATGCGCAGCCAGGGTGCTTAAAGCGAACTGACACTTTTGCTCTTTGGTCCTATAATCAATCCAGACAAATCCATTGGTCCAAAACAAACTGGCATCCTGATGTCCATAATCGCCATCAGTGGCTTGTGTACAAAATAGCTCTTCCTTCTCATTCCAATCACAAAAAGAGTGGGGGAAAACACCTGCCAACCTCCATTGTGATAAGAACAGAAGAAGAGCCCCACTGGATCAGGCCAAAGGCCCATCTAGTCCAGCTTCCTGTATCTCACAGTGGCCCACCAGGTGCCTAAGGGAGTTCAGTAGACAACAAGATGCCTGCATCCTGTTGCCACTCCCTTGCACTTGGCATTCTGAAGTAGCCTACTATTAATGTAAGGAGGTTGCCCAACCCATCATGGCCTATAGCCCACGATGGACTTTTCCTCCAGAAATCCATCCAGTCCTCCTTTTAAAGGCATCTAGGCCAGATGCCATCACCACCTCCTGTGGCAAGGAGTTCCATAGCTTAATTACCCATAGTTCCATAGCTTTTATCTGTTTTGACTCTACCAACACTCAATTTCAATGTGTTACATCAATGTGTTAAGATTAATAATCTTAAGGGATCGTTTGTGTTAAATGTACAGTACATGCCCCGACAGAACATACCTTTTCACTAGGCTCAGGAGAGATTCTGACTCCCTCCCTGAGCAGACGTTTGCTATTCAGATACGCTTTGCGAGAGATCAGCTGCAAATCTGTCAGAGAGAGAGAGCGTGAGAGAGAGAGCGTGAGAGAGAGCGCGCAAGCCTACCAAGAGAGAAAGCCAATCACCAAACATGCTAGCAATGCTAAACCAATCGCATCTAGCCGCTTGCTCCACAAAATAATCACAATCGGCTAGCTTTAACGTGCAGGTGATCTCTTGCAAAGCAGTTCTGCATATCCAGAGCCCTCCCTTTAAAAACAGGAGTGTCTAAACTTGTTGGCTCAGCTCTTGCCATCCAGATGCCATGCCTGACATGCGCCTTTTGTGGGCCTTCGTGTCGCTTGAGGAGCCTCACAGAGCTGTGAGGTTGCCCCCAGGACAACTAAGGGCTCAATCCAACGGGCCTTAGTGCGGGTGTTACGAGCCTGTGTTTGTGTTGGAAAAAGATGCTGTAAGGCACCTCCAGCATCGTCGCAGCAGAGCAGGGCGACCTCCCGGACAACACCAGCCCCACACCCCCACCCCAGAGGCAGCAATGTGATCCAGCAAGCGGTGAATACACCAGTTGCGGCTTTGTGTACTTTTGGGGCACTGCAGGACTTTTGCCACTGTTTTGCCAAAACAGCCAGCAGCAGAGGCGAGTAGACCTATTGCCCGCCCGGTGCCCTTACCGTGGGGGAAGGGGACGAGCATCCCCTTCTCCCGCAGAACCTCCTGCGGCTGCCCGGCTGCCGTGGGATACAGTGGCAGCCGGTTGACTACTGTTACTTGTGCTGGTGGTTGGGCAACTCAAGATCAATCAATCAATCAATCAGATTGCAAGAAGAGTCTGTTATTAAGACAGAGAAAGGGCAGGAAGGGATGTCAAGCTGGATCCAAGGGGTGGGCGGGTATACTACTAGCCCAGGTAGTTAATTGCAGGACTAAGCAAGCCTGAGTTTTTAAAGTTTAAGGGCCAGCACTTTCGCTTTCAGTAAATGGAACTCTTAACATGCCCCAAGGACCCGATTAATGCTAAAAAGCTCCAAGCCCAGTAGGACCCCTGTTTTAGCCCATGGTGCCCCTGAGAGATGCCTGCCCTGCCCTAAAGCCACACCATCTCCTCTCCAGATCCGTCCTCCGTCCTGCAGGTGTCAACGGCCGAAGACCCCCCACCACGCAGCTCTGCGCATGGACACGCCGCATCGCCTTCCGCCCTATTTCGGTGCTCCGTGAACGGGGCCATCCACGAACAGGCACCGGGGGGTTGGGTTGGAGGAGGGAGGACCGAGCATCGCTGTGAGGCCTGTAGGGACAAAAAAGCTGCTTCGAGGACTGACACTTTCAGCATGTGAATAAAACTATCAGGGGAAAACAACAGAGTCTGGCCTCGGGGCTGTCATTTCCAGGTGCGGTTGGGGGGGATTGCATGGCTGACGTGGGTGGCGGGGCCCCTTTAAGAAAGAGCCGTCTTTGCTGAGTCAAGACTGCTGAGTCAGTTCTTGCAGTGTTCCCAGCCCAGACTGGTAGCATCTCTCCCAAGGTTTCCCATTTTGGGGGATACTTCTGAACCCATTTGGGTAGGGGGACTATATGAACCCGTCTATCACACAGACACACCCCAAGTTTTTTTTTTTAATTTTTATTTCTTTTTGTAATGCTGGGGGTTTGGAAGAGCTGACTACAAAGTATCAGGGCTCACACCAGGGTTGATCGTTTAAATCCCTCGCTAAAACAAGAGACGCAAGAGAAATTATGTGTGGGGTGGATAGAGGGAGGTCCTTTTCCCTCTCTCACAACACCAGAACCAGGGGACAGCCACTCAAATTGAGTGTTGGGAGAGTGAGAACAGATAAAAATACCTTTTTACCCAGTGGGTCATTAATCTGTGGAACTCCTTGCCACAGGAGGTGGTGATGGCATCTGGCCTAAGTGCCTTAAAAGGGGATTGGATACATTTCTGGAAGAAAAGTCCATTGTGGGCTGTAGGCCATGTTGGGTGGTGCAACCTCCTTACATGAATAGTAGGCTGCACAGGATGCAGGCATCTTGTTGTCTACTGGGCTCTCTGAGGCAGCTGGTGGAGCACTGTGAGATGCAGGAAGCTGGACTAGATGGGCCTTTGGCCTGATCCAGTGGGGCTCTTCTTATGTTCTTATGCTTGGGGTGACATCTTTCTCCCACTTTGGGTGGCTGGGATCTTTTTTTAATTGTTTTTTCCCCATCTGTGTATGGTTGGAAGGTTTGCACATTCTATTAAAAAACCCCAAATTACAATCCACCAATACAATGAAAACACCCAGCACCCAAGTCATATATCAAGATCTTTTCCATAAGTTACCGGCACAGTTTTTAGGAAGCAACGCAAGATTCAAAAACTGGGATTAGATTGGCTTTGGGGGGGGGGGGGAGAACACACCTAAAATCCATCTAAACAAACTGGAGGGAAAAAAATGAAAATGAATGAACTGTTCAGAGAGGGAAGAAACATATCCTTTGGTTTGCCGATTGATAACACGATTGGCTGGCAACTTTGGTGCCATTTGATCGCCTCGTTTGTGGCCGGTTATGGCTACTGGAATCCGTCCAGCGGGTTTTCAAAGGACCGGAAGGAAACAGCTCGTGTTTCCATGCACTTGCGCCAAGGGAGGCAGAGGGAAGCGCACTCTCGCCTTCTCATGTAGCGATGCCTTTGGGGTGGGCTGAGCATGTGCCATCTGAGCTGCTCACTGCAGAGGAAAGAATTGGCACACTGGGTGCAGGAGAAGGCAAAGTGCAGGCGCATGTGATGCTTAAGGGAGCGCTTGTCGCAGACGTTGCACATGTAGTAGGACCTGGTGGTGCTGGGTGCACCTCGAGCCTCTGGGAAAATGGAGGTGCACCGTCTTCACATTGACTGTAAAAAAAGGTAAAGGTTTCCCCATGACCGAATGGTCTAGTCGTGACCGACTGCAGGGGGCAGTGCTCATCTCCGTTTCAAAGCCTATAGAGCTGGCATTTTGTCCAAGGACAAGCTTCCGTGGTCATGTGGCCAGCATGACTCTACGCCGTGGCGCACGGAACGCCGTTCCCTTCCCACCAAAGTGGTCCCTATTTATCTACTCGCATTTTTATGCGCTTTTGAACTGCTAGGTTGGCAGGAGCTGGGACAAGCAACGGGAGCTCACTCCGTCGCGTGGTCTCGAACTCCCAACCTTCCGGTCAGAAAGCCCAGCAGCAGCAGTTTAACCCACCACGCCACCACGTCAACCATGAATTATCCCCAGCAGAAAGCAAGATGAGGAAAAACATGTCAAAGCACTGAACTCAAAACAAAATTTTAAAAATCCTCACTTGAAAATTCAAACCGTTAAACGGAATTGAGCAAGAATAAGGTCTGCAGCTTCCAAGATGGCTGCTCCCAGCTTTCCAAGACCCACCTGACATCAGGCCGCGACCCACCAAGTGGGCCCTGACCCGCAGTTTGGGAAGTGCTGTTGTAACCTCTTTAGAGAAATTTCATGCAGGAACTTTTGTGCAGCCAGTATTTTTGCTTGTGGAGTGGTTCCCTGCACACAGCCAGAACTGTTTTGCTTGAGTAAAAATGTATATTTAAAAAACAAACAAGGGTGTCGCAAGGATAAGCGGGTGCAAAAGCCACAGACATCAGGAAGTTATAAAGCATACAGGTTGAGTACCTCCAGACTGCTTGGGATGGGAAGGTGTCTGGATTTCGGAATCATTGCATCCATATCTTGCGTCCTCTTGCTCTTTGCACAGAGACCCATTTGGGGGTCTGCTGGCCTCTCGTACATTTCTCAACTATGTCTGTAGAGGCACACACACCACAGAGCAGAGAATAGAGCTTAACATAAGAACATAAGAAGAGCCCCGCTGGATCAGGCCAAAGGCCCATCTAGTCCAGCTTCCTGTGTCTCACAGCGGCCCACCAGATGCCCCAGGGAAGCATGAGATCACAAGATGCTTGCATCCTGTTGCCACTCCACCAGTAGGTACCAGTAGCCCACCACCTTTGTAAGGAGGTTGCACAATCCATCATTGCCTATAGCCCACAATGGACCTTTCCTCCAGAAATCTGTCCAGTCCCCTCTGAGAGGCATCCAGACCAGATGCCATCACCATCTCCTGTGGCAAAGAGTTCCACAGATTAACTACCCGCTGGGTAAAAAAGTACTTCCTTTTATCTGTTTTAACTCTCCCAACCCTCAGTTTTAGCGGATGCCCCCTGTACGAACAAGCACAAGCCCTTCTAGTGCTCCCACAAAGTCTTGGACAAAAATGTTTGGGGTTCGGATATCCGGATCAGGGATCGTTCACCGATTCTAAAAACTCTTACTATTTAAACATATCAGCACAACAAAACACACAGTGAGAACATTTTTAATAGTGAACCGAGGCGAGTCTGGGCTGCAAAACACTCTCCCTTGCAACATGACCCTAAGAACCCAAACGCTCAATTCAGGGCATCGAACAACATTATGAACTTCCTTCAATTTTCCATGACCTGCCAAGAGCATTTTTGCCATAGTCTCTGCAAGAGCAGGGAGGAAACCATTGCAATGAATTAGGAAGGTCTGGATAAAAATCTTCTCTCCCCCCTCCAACTTCAGACATAAATTATTCCTCCACCTCTCTCATTTTCTTAGCTTTCTTTTCCGAGAGGTGGGACAAGGGACCTCTTAACCTGCACTGGTTAATGTTCTCAGGCTGTCCGGAGACAACTTCTCGGCAATAACAATCTCCTTGGCAGATGTCAAGCCCTCGAAGGGTGACCCCCCAAAACCCCAAAGGCTGTTTTACTTGCAGGGGGGCTGCTTCAGTTTTAAAGGAACGGCCTGCGTTTCTTGCAAGCCTGCCCCACAGGGACTGGGGCAGGTGAGAGCCGAAGGCTTGTTCACCAAACAAGGTGACGGTGAACTCTGGCACCAAACTGTGTTTTCAAACTGGGGGTGCTACCAAACAGGCACGGCTGTGATGTGAAGGGTTGGCTCCAACTTTGGGGTGGGTGGGAGAAGAAGAGTTCGTGGGAAGGCTGATCTCTGAGAGCAGCCTTCCGACCTAGGGGGAATCTCTCCCTCCTAATTGGAAGGCAGGTTAGGACACTATTGGGGCACTGGGGTGGGGGAGCTGGGTGGGCCACAGCCCCTGGCTGGGTCAGTGGGGGGCTGCTGACTCTCCCCACACGTCAGCAGGCAATGCAAGGCCCCTATGGCTGCTTGCTAGGCCACTGCAAAGGACAAACACATTGTGACATTGCAGAGTGGGGAGGAAAAAAGAATTCTGAGATGGGCTGTCCCTCACACGGCAGCAGGTGACTGGGAATCGTTAAACTACACCAACGTGCTTGAGGAAGCCTGGACAAAACTGTAAACACTCCCCCCCCCAACCCAAACACATGTGCAACAGCTCATAGGGGGCTCGCCAAATCTGGAGCACATGTGAGGCCGGGGCAGGGTGTGTGCACAAGTGGCGAGTGGTCCCCAGAAAGTGGCTGGGGGGGGCGGGAGAAAGTAGAATTTCATTTGCATCTGCACAGAATTGTGTGCAAGAAGCATGCTCAGAATTCTGCACTTTCAATTTTGGGTGGCTTTTTGGGGGGGGGGTAAAAAACGTGCATACAAAACTATTTGCCTGTTTCAGCAACAACTCTTGGCTGGGATGGGGGGGGGGGGGGAAGTAGACCAAACTTATAGCCCCCCCCCCCCCCCCCTCCTTTAAAAAAAAAAAAATAAAAAAAAACCCCCCCCCCCCCCCCCCCCCCCCCCCCGCCGGTTCTCTCCCCCGAACATTTATTCCACCCCATCTGTGGAAGGTGACTCAGGGCGATGCCCCTTCTTGCCCCCATCCCCGGGTCCCCGCTCCGGGGGGTCAGACTCCTCGCCTCCTTCTTCCTTTCCCAGCCGGGAACCAGAGCGATGTTGTTCCGGAGGGGCTGCCGGCAAACTGGGTCGGATGTGTTTCCGGGTCGTGACCTTCCCCTGCATTCCAGCCAATCGCAGCTCTCGGCTTTCCCTGGCTGGGCCCTGTTTGGCTTGTGCTGGAAAGAGGATAAGAGGCGGTCAGCAAGACAATCTGGGTTCCGTGCCCCCCCCTCCTCTTGGCCCCTGATTGAGTGGGGGCGGCTTAGAAAAAGAAAACTTGGATGTGATGCAGTCTGGGCTTCAGTTCCACTGACAACACCGGTGGTGCACCTGGCTGAAGTGGCGAGTTCGGAATGGGGAGATCTGGCTCCGCAGGCAGCCACGAAGCTCCTTGGGAAAATCCGTCACTCTCACTCTCTCTCTCTCTCTCTCTCTCTCTCTCTCTCTCTCTGTGCCTGGCATACCACGAAGGGTTGTTGTGTGGACGAAAGAGGCAGGGAGTGAAAAGAACAAGGAATCTCAAAAATGTAAGAATGTAAGAAGAGCCCCACTGGATCAGGCCAAAGGCCCACCTAGTCCAGCTTCCTGTACCTCACAGTGGCCCACCAGATGCCTCAGAGAGCACACAAGACCACAAGATGCCTGTATCTTGTTGCCACTCCCTTGCACCTGGCATTCTGAGGTACATTTCTGAGGTAAAAAACAAACAAACCAGAATTTGCTATCCTAAGAACATAAGAAGAGCCCTGCTGGATAAGGCCAAAGGCCCATCTAGTCCAGCTTCCTGTATCTCACAGCAGCCCACCAGGTGCCTCATGGAGTTCAGTAGACAACAAGATGCCATCTTGTTGCCACTCCCTTGCACCTGGCATTCTGAAGTAGCCTACTATTAGTGTAAGGAGGTTGCCCAACCCATCATGGCCTATAGCCCACGATGGACTTGTTCTCCAGAAATCTGTCCAGTCCCCTTTGAAAGGCATCTAGGCCAGATGCCATCACCACCTCCTGTGGCAAGGCGTTCCACAGACTAATTACACACTGGGTAGATAAATATTTCCTTTTGTCTGTTCTAACTCTCCCGACACTCAAATCCGAGGGGATGCCCCCCTGGTTCTGGTGTTGTGCGGGAGGGAAAAGAACATCCCTCTCTCCACTCTATCCACCCCCTCTGATGATTTTATACATCTCAATCGTGCCCCCCACCCGATGCTTTTCCAAGAGACTGCTTAGTTTGCTGCAGCCGTCAGAACCATTTTACATTCGGAGGCTGTGACCATCATCAATCAATACTGACCAAGGGACACGTTTGCTGCCCTGGGGAAAGCTTTTAGAAGAAGGAGGGTGAAAAAATGGCACATAAGGAACAACTCCAACTTGGAAGCTTTTGGCACTTCCTGCCTGCCTCAGTAGTTGCCCTCCGTCTGTAAAATGGGACCACTGCCACTTGCTTTTCTTATCAGGAGTGTTGCTCCGCCTATAGGGAGCCTGGCAGCAATCAAGGTATCTCAGCACTGCGCCCAACCGCTGCTCATGCTCACCCATCGAGTTATTATACATAGAGAGGGCATGACGTCACATACTTGAAGCCATGGGTATAACCCCGCCCCTTTCCCCCCTTTCCCATTTACACGATGATTTACACGTTTTTCCCCCGCCTTCCATTTTCTACGGTAATATTTTCGAAATTCCGAACATTAATAGAGTTTGTTTTATGGGGGGGGGGGGTGAGTGTAGAAGTTTAAAAAATACTCTTAATAGCCTAGAAGTAAAAAAGGTAAGCAGCCCTCACAAACTGAAGTAGATATGAAGAGATAAAATAAAAATTAAAAAATATCACTTCATAAAATAAGCAGCCCTCACAAACTGAAGTAGATATGAAGAGATAAAAGGAACTCAATCCACACACAACCTTCAGCAGTGATTTTTCGGGGGGGGGGGGAGAGTAGAAGTTTAAAAAAATACTCTTAATAGCCTAGAAGTAAAAAAGAATTACTCTCATATTGACAACTACTTGTGTTATACATTGAGAGATTTTAATGTAATTTTCCTACATATTTATCCAATTTTTGCCCACCCTCCCCCTTTTTTTCTTTCCTTCCCGTTCACACTTTATTTCTGCTTGTGTAGATTTCAAAAAATAAGCCTGTCAAAGCAGTGCAATCCGAGTTTACATAGGCAGCAAGCAGCATTTCGTCCGGTGTGTTCAGTAATATAATTACGCGGAATTAAACCTTGGAATTGCATATTAACTCATAATTAGGTTACCACTGATGTTTCTCCACGATCACACGTTGTTGTTTTGGTAAGTTTTTACTTCAGGAGTAAATAAATAACTCCTAAACATCATGCGAAAACCCATTGGAAATGCTTGGAATCAGAATTGTTTTGAGTATATTTACGTCACCGCCAACCCCGCCCACTAGCTTCAGACTCTCCCTATGCAAATAACCACCAGGGCCGGGCCCTGCGCTCACCACACCCCCAGTCCAGCTGCAGCTACGTCAGGAGGACAAAACAGGTACCAAAAACACGCACTCACCTGGCGCGGACTGGATCACCTTCTGCTTGGAGAAGCCCAGGTGGCTGCTCTCGTCCGCGGAGAAGGCTTGCCTCTTCTTCGCCTTGTCCCGGCCGCTCCTGGTGACACCGCCCGATGACCTCCTCATGCTTGGCGGCCTGGCGGCCTCTTTTTCCTCACTGGAGGAGTCGCTGCTACTGGAGCTTCTCGATTTGTCGTCCGCGCCTTGTGGCGGGCGGGGGGCACTCATCCTGCTCAGGACCACGCGG